>JAQFYB010002568.1:0-23808 GCA_034694085.1 Pogonognathellus longicornis
ATTCATGAAACTCACAGCTACACTAAAACACTCACAGGTTTACTTAAAGTCACTGCTGGTATTCCAGTGTCTATATGAGGTGCGAAATTATAAGATGGTATTACAATACTAATTTGATAATAATAATGCACCTGTGTGCTAAGTCGGCTGTACAATGTTAAAGCATTAAATGATATGCAACAATATACCTACATAGATAATGTATTTAGGTAAGGATTCGACTGTATACACTGGCAACCAGAAAACGATCAGCAAAAATCGTTTTTAGGAAAGATTTACCAAACCTGTTAGTTATATTGGTAGTATATAAGGAGTTACTGTTACAAAGCTGATAAAGTTACAGTAGAAGAGCTTCCTACCTGTTCGTGACATTTTACGATTAAAAATTGGGTGTACGTATTAAATGTACATAAGATTAAGGCATGGAAATGAATGGAGACATTCCATGGACAGAATTACATAGGTGATAGGTAGGTACTATTATGGGTTAGGTAAATAGTAAATATGTAGGTCGTTTGCTGGAGACCTTCTCATAATTACAAGTCTTAAAGAATTTCCGTATATGAGAGAAAAGTTTGTAAGGAGAGAATCGGGGTCTGGAAGCATTTCTTTCTAATACTCTTATCAGTAGGTAACTCCACACAATGTCAATAAAATGCCCGACTACTATTTCTACAAATGCAAAGTTTCTCTTTTTGTACAATCCAATTTTGGAGGAATTCTAAAGGGAAAAGTTTTTTCATATTTGTTCCATCGCAATCATAAGTAATGCAAGAAACTTGAAAGTAATCATCATACTTTATATGTCAAATCAGTCTCAGAATTCCAATGGTCCCCAATGAGTTGGAAAAATCCTGGAGAGCCAGCATCGTCCAAGTCGATTTCATTAAGATGACTATAATGATGAGATGAGCTTCCTTTGCCAATCCCAGCAACGACATTTCCGGCCGAGAGAGAAATCGAGCTTAACTCAAACTGACTAAAAGAGCGTCTCCGCATCTGCCAAAGCCGGGAGAGGGGGCTCCGATTTTTAGCGTAGGATTTTGTACTACCCGATCTTTCAAAACGCCCCGGAGGTGGAGTACTACTGCTCCCGTTTCCACTACTATTACTGTTGTATTTGTTACTGCTACCACTAGCACTTCCTATACTTCCTGTGCTATTCTTCTTGAACAGCTTCGTTCCTTCTTTCTTATTTCCATTTCCATTCGTCTCCTCTAAAATCGGAGCCATTGTTATTCCACTAATGATAGGGTCAAGTCTGAACAGACTTTCAAACACGGAGTTCATCGGTAAGCTCATTTTGACACTTTATTTAGTATGACACGAGGAAACGGTATATTAGTTGGCCTACTATTAGAACAATCACTCCATGTCAGCGTAAACTGTATATACGAACGTTCCACTTATTTACATACAGTTGATTGCATTTCAAGCAATATGTTAACTAATTTTAGGCAAACGGCTATGACTGGTCTGTTGGTTGTTGATTTTGTGAGTGACTGGTCGTCGGGCACATTGCCAGAAATAGTTTGTTATGAAGTTATACCATTATTAGTAAGAACGAGCAGAATTTTCCATTTCAAGGCTTTTGGCACCGACAAGCATCACTTGAATCTTATACAAGTTGCCGTTTTGCTCTGTCAGTTCTTCTAACAAAGTTATTTCCTTCCGAAAACCACTAGTCTTCAGAAAAACAGATAAATTAATATACAAATCTTTTTCAGCAGTCTCCTTTCATAACGACAACTTATATGGCACTGTCTTATCCACACTGCAGTAGTAAATTAATAGTTTTCAGAATGAATTCTGCCATGCTTCTTTCCTTGCTATTCATTTTAGTCGTTTATTTTCTCAGGATGTAGTGTGCCAGTAATTTCAGTCTGTTCCATTCTAAAGACTTTGCTTCATGCTGCATGAGCATGAAAAATGTAAGAAGACTCACAAAGGCAACTTTGCATATTACTACAACCAACCACTGTGTTGTCCAACCAGGCCAAGTTTGATGCAATTTCATTTTGGCTCAAATCAATCCAATCCAATTTAACCAACCACTAATTTCATTATAAATAGTACTCGTCCCGATTCGTCCTAGTAATATTGGGGGATATTCTTAGTCAATAATGGAACACTGGGCATGAAAACCAGCGACCTTGTACAACTCTATCCACAAGAAGAACTGTGAATGTAATATTATTCGTAGACTTAGGCTGCAGTTGGAGATTAAGAACAATACAGCTGAACATATACATATGTCGACGCTGCAAAAATCCAGTAGTCTAAAACTGGTTTTTCCTCGCTTCCTTTATTATCCACGAGACATTCATTCATTCACTCCACACTTCACTCTACTGCGCTGCTGGAGCATATTCTCCCATGCAAGGTATTTTAGTCCACCATCACAAAAACGTTGGCTTCCTAAGTGCCCTTAGTGGATTACTACCATTACTACTATTACACTACAAATGGTACAAGGAACTTTCACAAGGACGATCATAGTATCCTGCCCTCACAATATTCACTCCTTCCTCTCTAAGTCACTGTCAAAAATAAACGATGTATGTAAAAACACGCTCAGCACCCGTTCCATGCTTTCTTCCTTTCTATTATGCACTCTGATTTATTTCGAGACAATTCTTTTAAAACGATTCCTCCGTCCGAACCTTTACAACGTATTGTTATTCAATGAAATTACTCTGAGTGTGTTTCCAAGGGTCAAACTCACTCGACCAAAACAAAATTCAAAGTCACACTACTGAGACAGAGCAAACATTTCCTTTGGTGTCACTTCACCCTCCCCGTAATAATATCAAGTTTCTCAGCACACAACACACACAAACACAGCATCACTACAAATAACTCTAATTCTCATCACAAAAACAAATTGTACACATAAACACAAACGAACAGGTTTAGTTATTTTGGTGTATATATTTTATACGATTGCTTGGAGCAGCCTGAGTACATACACGAAACAAACCTTTGTTTGGAAACTCCTACTCTATAGTATTTACTCAGTGCTTTTAGTATTATTGATTAACTCGAAAAAATTAACCAAATGAGAAATTATTTGAGGAGTTTCTTGAGAATGGAGTTATCACTGTATGCTAAATTGCAACTAGAACTATTGTGTTATTTGATTCTAAGTACGCTTTGTAGTGCACACTAAAGCTAAAGTGAAGTTGAATAACGTTGAGACAAGAACTATTGAAACTAGGAAGACAATGGCATGTAATGCAATTCTTTTTGACTGTAATTCATGGAAACCATTGTAAAGCAGAGTACTTCACTTTACACAACACAAGAATCACATACTACTAACTACGCCTCTCTGTCTCTCTCTCTCTCGCACTGTGGACTCTAGTACTGCAGTACTCACTCACTCACTACCATCAGTAATCTCTTCTTTACACCTTCTATCTGTAATACTGACTTGATAAAAGAGCGTATGAATAGAAAACTATGAAGACACACTTTGCTAAGGCTTCTTTTCCCAATAGAACTAGTCAAGTCGAGTTGGAGTGGCACTGACTTATAATAATGTACAAGAACCAAAGCTAAAGCACACAACGAAATTATAAAGAGTAGGAGAGTTGATAGGAGTATGTATGTATGTACAATAGTAGCAGCACACAGTATCACCCATTTTCAACCCAACTCAACTCAACTGAGGCTACACCACAACTACTGCTCTGTATGCACATACCTAAGTCTCTTCACTTCACGTCAGCAGTGCCATACAAATGCATATCATCATCATTCACTCACAAGTCTAAACCTAACTTGTGTACAACACTCAAGAGTAAAAATTCTTTATTTAGTTGCTTTTAATACTACCACACTCCCTGTGTGTACAATATACACCCGTGTACACATCCACTAACTGTTATAATACCTACACGTGTCTCTATTCCAATACTACTACTACCAGTCAACAAACTGTACTAGAACACAGTTCACTACCAAGTTGATTACTTACTAACCTGCTACATACTCCACACCATAATATTATAGGAAATCCCGATTGTCTCTGCTCATTTATGGCTACTATGTATGTATAGAATATGTATGTATGTACAAAAGTATATTTAATGAAATATTCTAGATGTATTATTGCTGTGGATGTGTATCGTCTACTTTTATACACAGAGGGATTATAGAATGCAAGACAGACAAGACAATGTGATGTAGTTATATGCACAACAATGCAGGATAGACTTACATTAGACACTCACATGTATAATATGCTTCATTATTGTGTCTAAGAACATTAAGTACATATTATTTCCATATGTCCATGCATATATAGTAGTGCTATCATATCAAATGATAGAACAACTCGTAATGTAACTAAGGATGATGGTTGTATTAGTGATATGGTTCGATAGTAGCAGTTCTAGTTAGTGTAATAAGGCAGGCAACACACATGTACAGTAATCACACAATCTTTGAGACAAAGCGCAACAACAACCAATGCCACAGCACAATTTATACCTGTACAGCTGTAGGAGTTCTAATAGTTGCACTGTACCGTATTTAATAGCTTTTAACAACCGTAGAAGACTCAACAACTAAACCAAACGAGTGAGTTTCATGTGTATGTAGATACAAGGAGTATATAGTGGAGGTATGCATAGGTTTGTGTCTTTATGACTGACTGTAAAAGAACAATAGGAGGAATACTACAAGAGAGGATACTCTTTCTGCTTCTTCTCACGTGCAATACTTCTCAATTCACTTTCAATCCAGCAGGACTCAACCTAAGCCACATTCAACCCACAACATGCCACTTTTGTCAGAGAGACTTACCTTTATAGTTTTTATACAATTTAATGTATACATACAGTATATACAAACCTATCGGACAGGGACAGCCGATATTATAATGTATTATTACTGCGAGCAACGAATGTGCTTTAGACTGTTCAAAGGGTTTGCTACTAAATGTTCTTTATAAATTAAAAGATATACTTTTACAATCGCAAGTGTATGCACTCCAATTTCGTACAAGTACGCTCCACGTTTAAAATGCCCTGAGTTGTATGAGCATGTGGGATTCATGCTACTAATAATATTATCATTCTCAGAGACACTGCAGTAGTTGTAGTATAGTGGGGGCAGCAGTAATATTATTAGCATTAAACATTAGCAGCAGATGTATTCTATCCATGTATTAGTATTCATGCACAAGATAATAAATTCCAATGCTTTAACAGTGCAAGTAGTAATAATAGTAAGTAAGACGATACACCTTTACTTGTTTGTGAGTGTTGCGGTAGTGTGTATTGTGTTACACTATTTTTCTACTGTCTAATGTGCTACTCCTTTGCTTAAGTTCTTCCCTTCTTTGTTTACGCAATTGGTCATTGTTTTATGAACCTAAATACTATGTGTGTGTAGTCAATATCAGCTTAATTAATTCAACTGTGTTTAACTGCGCTATTGTTATTCATTCAAATCATTCAATTACAGGAAGGTGGTGTGTTAGCATAGATTTAAAAATCAATTAATTAAAAGTAAACTACCTACATAGAGTGACTGAGGCACAATTATCGTGTACTATGTAAGGCAATGCGTAAGTAAAGATGAAGGTTTAAAAATAAATTGATTTTGTGCTTATTACAATTTACAAGCAGGTTCTTGAAGTGTTAAAAGCACATCCGCTTGAGTGAATATTATAATTTTTAGTGAGTAAGACGGATTGTCATGAAATTGCCGTAAAGAATTTAACGAATAAAGGATACACGTAATTGTGAACCCATTTGAATACATTATCTGCTCGTGATGTATGGTAAAACATAGAAAATATTTAGTTCATGATATAACGTAGAAAAATAGTAAACTCCTCCGCTGAATAATAATAATGCGAGCCCAAGGAACAATTTTAACCTAACCTCGCCTCACCTCCTACTCCTATGCAAACGCTGTAGAGATAATTGTGCAAAAAAGGCAAAGCTCAACTTACCTTCTGTTATCCTTATCAATATTGTTTTGCAAACTGCCTCCTTTCTACAAAATCCATTAACGTTAGTTTTAACAACCATATTTTACTATTATTACACTCGAGTCTGACGTGATTGTGAGAAATTTGAGCAATAAAATTGAGAAAAGAGTACTGTATGTACAGTACGACTACAAATGTATCAGTCAGTCATTCAACAAGGGTTCAGCTCATCACGGATCATGAAATACCGTACTGCCTGCAATTACTTATTATGATGCTCCTATTGTCGTTCGTGCATGTACTCAAACATTCATTCACCCACTAACTTATATTTATTCTTTAAGTGATTCCTACGAATTCAAATGCGAATTCCATTCAGTTCACTCCAGCCATTTAAATATTCTGTGCATGCTTCACACAGCCACAACATCATAATCATAATATAATCTGTCATTAAAATATATGCAGCCTTAGCGATATTATTGCATATAGATCATGTATACATATACCTACCTACCTATAATAATTTTACGATGCACAGCACTTCCTTTGATGGCAATCTACAGCAGGAAACTCCAACTACGTATTAATTTATTCATGATTCAGTCATTAAAATCTAACTAGAGTTCAATTCTCAATATTTAAATTGTCCATTCCATGGCACCCTCATTAATGAAAAGAAAGCGTACAGTTACTCTGCTGTATACAACTAAGTACTAGTAGTATTACTACCAACAAACAAGTCACAGATTTTTATTATTATAGGAAAGTGATTGCGACTGGTTTGTACTTCAATGCACACAATACTCAACAGTCATAGTCAACCCTATGAAGAATAACAGTGTAATATTACAGCAGTGAAAAGAACAGAGCTTCTACCTAGGTCGGTCGCTATGTTTGCATTACAGTGTACATAGAATGCAATGCAACCAACTGAACTAACTCGACTCTGTGTACAGATGCTTGCTAATTTTATATGCGGACGGAATGCTTCAAAAGCCTCGATTGTAATAAGCTGTCATTTCAGATATATAGAGGTATTCTAGAGCTTTATCAAATTGACTAAATTAAATATGTATTTATTTATGAAGTAGGTAGAATGGAGTGGGATAGCGATTTCAAGAACATCTGCTTACTTAAAGCCCAACACAATGTAGCAACTTATGTTAAGTTGGAACTGACAAAAGTTTTTATAGTGTATACCACTGCCCTCGTAACTCAACGAGGTACAATGTGCTAAATAACTTACGTTTGTAATGTAAGCAGGTAATACGGTAAGCAAGTTAATGGAAAAATCATGCCAGGTATGCATGTTGAGTTGTTCACATTGTAAATTCCCCAGTGCTGCAGTAGGAATAATGTATGCTCTCTGCAGTGTATTTACACATCCGCACGGTGTACCAAAAGCTATATCTTGGTTGAGGTTGTGTTTGTGAGTGCCAACAGTGCTGTGAACTCCCTTAGTGAAATAAATGTAATAATAGTTCACTTTCACTTCAAGAAAAAACCTTGCTTGCCATATAGCTGTTAGGAAGTCTATCTATCTGTCGTCATTTTACATATTATAATAATAATCCTTATATTATTATTATTATTGTTGGTCAAGAATAGTATATCATGCACTCAGAGTCGTAGAAACCTCAAAGACTACCAGCCTACACAACAAACATGTATCGGTACACAGACAGGACACAGATACACGATACACGATACACCAAGAGCTACACAAAGTATAACATTCACGTCACAAGGAGTGTGTAGTGTAGCGTGAGTGACTACAGAGACGTACATCCACGACAATAGTCCGTACATCACGATGAGAATGCTATTCTTTCTTGCTAAGCCATAAGACATGGACTTATAAGGCTAACGATACATTCAGTGTTAAAGATAAAGAGGATAGTTGCATAATCTCGTATAATGGCTACCATTCCCTCCTTGTAAATACTTCATGTATCCTTCGTTCTGAAATAGCGTACAATAATAAGTAATATACTATCTGTCAAACTAAAGGATATGTTAACTAGCTAATAATTCAGAATTCAGACAGTGCGGATAGGAATGTACGCGTAGTTTTTTTTTCTCAGCTAATGAAGCTACCATTCTTAATAAGATCTTATCATTCGATGGAATATATAGAAATAACTTTACACTATCTCGTAGATTAGTATTGTGAAGAAGCTATTAATGCGTTTAAACCAGGGCTTTATCATTTTTTGTGACTACGACATTTTGTTTTTCATCCCGTTTTTGCACAATAAAATTCTACAACTGCAGATATGCTGTAGACACACTGCATCAACAAACAACCCTTGATAAATCGCCAAGTTCCTGCCCAGATTATAATACATTTAAAAGTTTATGTGTAAAGATATGACTCTGTGTTGCAAGAAATTTTGACCGATATGCACTCTGCAGCGAGACATGCAGAACAAACAGTGTGTATAATGTAATTCAAAAGAGGAAGAAAGTTGGCGTTCAGAGAAGATTGTATGACAAAGTAATTGTTGGCAGTACGTAGTTTATTCAAGTTAAATGTTTAATGCTGAATACAGAAACTAGGTATTATGAACATGCATTGTTTCACCAGACACGCCGCTCTATATAGTGATATCCTCAATCCGAGTTCCGTTTCATGTCTTAAGACGGAAACCAACATTGTTTAAGTACAGTAAACACCTACATACCTACTGCACTGAAAATGATGAATTATTTGACGTTCTAGGAATGTGCATAAAGAATACACCTACAGACATAGCTCAGCTACATTATTCTACACAAACAATTCCTTGCATACTTAGAACAGATTTCTACAAATACAATTCATTGCAGGGATGCATTTAATAGTAGATACCTAGGTAGGTACACTTAATAAACAAAGTTTTTTTCACAAATTAATGATATTACGGTATACAAACATTAGGCACATATGAAATGTGTAATAGTAATCTTTGAGAAGAAATATAATTGAGTCATATCGCTTTGCTAACACTAACAAGTGAGTGTACTAATGATTCACTAACAAGGTTCGTAAGGTTGATTAAATGTTTCCACGTAGTATGCGCGCGGACTGACCATTAATATTGATAAGAATATTAGCTTTGGTTTACTTCGGCATAATTCATTCATTATTCATTGATGACCAAGAGAATAATGACGGAATGACAATTCAGGGCTGGTGAAATGTTTGATATTATTAACCGTAACCGTCACTTACTTATGACTACCCTACTACCTAATGCATGTTTTTGCAAAACCACCGCTAATGCATCCGCCTCGACAAAAATATATAGCCAACATAATACACATACATATTTTAACCTGTATATGATATATTTCATTCATTAAATATATCACGTCATTATTATGCGTAAAAGGGTGATGCTAGTACTGTAGTAATACACATACAAAACATTGGAAGCGCTTCTATATCTGTACTATGAACTTATTGAAATTCTGAGACATGAATTCAGCCATCAAATTTGGATATAGCTTTGCAGAACCAAGTCCAATTTAGTTCCGTTTTGTTTGAACCACTCATTCTCTGTAAAAACAGAGCCTCAAGGACAAATCGTGTCCAATTAGTTGAAATGAAGAGCAATATGCAGCAGCCAAAAAATGACAACACCTACGAATGAGACAAGTAAATAATACGTGCATTGTATACCATGTATGCTTTACATCCCTTGTAACAATCATACCGCAGCAACCGTATAGTCGATCTACAAGGTACACAAAAACCTACAGTAGGTACAAAAGGCAAAAACATTTTCACAGATTGATATGCACATTTAGTATCTTATGCTTAATTGTATGCGCTGTGGTAATGGAAAATCCATTTCTCGCACGTGTGTTTAGTTCGCAAATAAGAGTAGAAATTTAGTGCAGATATTTCATACGTGTTAGACCCATGTACTTGAGTTTGTCTGTGAAGTTTGAATTTATCACTCTAGTATAATACATAACTATAACATAACTAACACTCGTAAAAGCTTTTGGTCAGACAATGTATACACCATATAGCACAGTAAAACGTGACGGTTCCTATTAAGAGCTTTGGAGAGCGACTCTAATTAAAATACGGGCCATGAAAGAGCTCTATGCACAAGAACATGTAATAGTCATTATTAATTGCTCTTAAACCCACCACCCAATGATTATGGCATCATATAATTTTATATTTCACGCTTATTTTCATCGCTTTAACCACGTAATTGATCAAAGCCTTGCCTTCATTACGCTAACTTCATGAAACATTCTTCAATCAGAAAAATTACCTAACTAAAGGCATTCAATTAGCTTGTAATTACAGGAAATGAAAGTAAACCCTGAGTAGAATTTGTCAATTTAACACATCTACTAAAGCATTTGCTATGCACAATATTTGTTCATAGCTTCATAAAGAATCTCAGAGTTGTTTGTCTACCTAACTCCTTACATTTATGAAATATTACATACATCATTTTGAGTTTTATTCACTAAAATTATTGAGATAATATGATTTACATCGTTGTACTTCTATGAAAGACTGTAAATTACTAACACTGAGCACAGAGAGTAAACAACTTAAGTAAAAGTAGGTACCTACTTATGGATGCATAAATTGCTTTTAGCAGCTTCGAGTAAACGATAACGATTTGGGATGCTCGAACGTATATGAAGCGTGGTTGGTTGTATGCTTTCTATCGACATTGTGCATGACAACCTAAGCATTAATACTGTAATTAGGAAGAGACAGTCGTGAGAAAGGGAACCCATCCAACTAAATGCAGGCTGCCAACGAGCCAGCCGTGCACTTTTAGTCATTTTCTTTCCCTACAAGAAAAGGTGCGTGCCGATTTCTACATTGGAAGTCTCCTTCCTTCCAGCTATCTCATTCGGGACACACCACCACCGAAGCTTCTCATATTCTCTACCACAACAGCTCCAAATAAACAAAGTCACATACCAGCACTAAATAGCAAACACCGTTGTTGTACTGATTGTAACCATCCTTATTCTAAACTCATAATGTACGTTTATCTTATAGTGTATATTCTCATACAACTGGGATTCTAAGTACTAAAATCGATTTTACATTATTACTTAACGCACAGCTTGGATTTTCCATTCCTCACTTATTTTTTACATCCCTAGCACCATTAGTTAGTCACATCGCAAGATTTGTATGCACTTACTTCTTGGCAGGGCAGGAGATGCGCTTTACGCTGCTGCTTTATTAAGTGGTAGAGCTACTTTTTAGCAATGAGAGAGAGAGAGAGGAGAGCGGATGATACACATGGGAAAGAGCCTATGAGTTTTTGTCTGTCTGTTTTTCTGTCCGTCCATAACTCAGGACAGTATGAAACAAATTGGTCAAAACTTCATATACTTTAAGGGTTTCAACGACCGAAACCAAGGTGTCAACAAATATGACAACAATTAGAACAAGCAAGTATACAGGGTGCGGGCAATTTATCCAAAAGGAAGGAAATATACAGAGGGAAGGCAATTGACACTATGGGAGGGCAATACATGACAACAATGATGACAACAATTGGGACAGACAGGGGCGTATACAGGGTGGGGGCAAATGTTTCCACTACTTTTCTATACCCGTTTTACTACGGTTTATTATGAATTTAGATTTAATCTTCGAGCATGTTGCGTCGTCAAGAGGCAAAGACGCAATTATTCACACGCTTTCTAGTTAAAATAGTTTTTTCACAACAAACTTCCCAGTCAAGTCTAATTGTCAATTAAGTTATAAATTAGCCACCTATATGAATGTAGGTACCTATAGTCTTATGATTTCGCGAAAATAATTACATTAATTAGCAGATCATGATGACAATCCTTCTGCATAAATGAATACATCACAATTTTCTTAAAAATGTTCATGTAAATTATGTGTATACAGTGTTTGAATGACAAGAAGCTAAAACTAAAGTGTTTAATAAATATTATCATTAATGCGGAAATGTGTAGAAGTGCATACAAATTATTGGAGTATAAACAAACACTGATGGACTCTTACGAAACGAGACAGACAAAAGTGATTAAGTACCTAAACGCTTTTCCTTTGTAGTTTTAATGCATTAACATTTTTAATATTGTTATCTTGAACAAGTAGAACTACTAAAAATACATATAAAAATGAAACCACTAAAAGAATGACAATAAGACAATGAAGCAAGTCAAGTTTGAGTTTTCACTGGTGGCTGGCTGCATTTACATCCAACCCAATTCCCATGCAGGACGAGTCTGTCAATTGACTTTGAGTTTAGTGGCCTGATCTGGCCTACGCAAGGTACACCAGACCACAAAGCAAAATTGTTTGTCATTTGCATGTTTTTTGTTGATTGAATGAGAAAAGAAAGCTAATGCAAGTATAATATGCCACATATGTGCACACTGTCACACATGAGTATATAATTTGTATAGGTAATGCACATAGAACACAGTCACAGTAAACATAAAAAATGGTTTTCTCTTGTTATTATATCAGTACAAAATCTATGTAGTATCTCTTGTAAAATTGAATGGACTACTCGTAGGCAGTAAGTAAATAAGTCTAAGAAAGAGGTATAGCAATGCCTAGTAGCAATACTAACCAAGTAAACAACTACTCTATAGTTCTGCTATGAAAATGGTGTGTTGTAAAATGATTATATGCTCAGGTGGAATTTAGATTTGGATTTACTTTTCCTGACACCAGACATTAATGTCTTTAGGTCTTATGAGGAAGATCATACATTCATGTTCTTCAAAAGAAGACAGTACCTACCTACTATTCCAATACAAGAAGGCAAACAGTGCTAGGTATGCATTAAACAACTTTTTCGCTTTACTACTATTACTATAAGTACATGCTACTACATAAACAATGTTCATCCTGTCAGTGCATATAGCTGTAGTAATGCATGCAATGTACGTACCTACTTACAAGTAGCTGCTATGGATATCTAAATATCTAAATTACACATCAAGCAGATTAGGCAGAGTTCGAGTCAGTGTACTGTACTCCTGTAACTTATTCTGATTCTGACACTGTTGTTGGCCTTCCATTTCCCACTGCACTGCACTGCCTACAGACACAATTTACACTGTGTCACTCGAATAACATTGTAAGTAAATATCAATACTGTACCTACAGACAGACATTCATGTGTACACTGTACAATGTACACACTATACTTTTACACTAGTGTATATGTGCAAAACACAGGGCACTAATGTATGTGCGAAACTTGAAGCTACTACTATGTAGCAGCACAGTCTAGTCAAGCAAATGCATAAAAACGAGAACCAGTTATTTCAAGACAAGTCAGTCAACCTGGCCTGCTTCTCTGGTTTCACATTCACATGAATGTCAAGTCCGGGATCAGACGATCAGCTGGAAAGCCATGTTGTTACAGAAAAGCACAGTACAGATATTACACTACTGCTATACGACTACTACGATATTACAACAGTAAAATACACTCTAAATTACAATACTTGGAATCTTTCCCATCTCTATGTTTACAACTAGTGATGGTAGTAGTAAAATATCCATACTGGTGAGTATATATAGTGCTTTAGATGCTTCATAGATAGATATGTATACAGCACAATTTAATTCCAAGTTTCCAAGCCTTGCTCAAAGATAAAATCTAATAGTAATTGTGTTTTGCAGGTAGAGCTAAATATAATCGCTGGGCCATCTGAACTTCATACGAAATGTAATCGGATAGAGAACTCTGAGGGATACGATACAAGCCTTTAGTGCCAGTTTTCTCAAAGCCTGTTACTTTCTGCCATCTCAAGCGAAAGCAGCGTGGACATCGCTTCACCAAATCATTCCTTCCAAGACAACTTTAATTGGAATAGCTTTTGTGCGAAAAAAATGCTCACTTTTCCTATTGGTCAGCGATGCGACCAAGTCAATATACAATACGGTTCTAATCAAATATTGAAAGAGTACCCACAACAACCGAGCTACAACCAACACCGCCCTTTACTCATGCACATAATTGGAAGATACTAGATGCATATATGCAATATACATACAACAGATAGGCAATATGCTACAATGAAACGTGCTCGAGCTGTAATAAGGATGTGTATTTTTTAATGGAAAAAACGTAACCTCCGTGTAGACACACTACCACCGCAACTTGAGCCTGTTCTGCGTGAACGCATTAGAGAACTGAACGATTTATTTTTCTGGAGATTTTGATAAGATAATAGAAGCAAGCCTGTCCTGGTTCCCAGAGATGCACTGTACTGTTCTTAGAGTTCCATTTGTATTTATTTTACTCCAAGTACTGTACATTACATACGTACTACAATACGTAGTCTGGTAAACAGAAATAATAGACACGTACTCACTGTTCGCGTAATACATATTATAAGTAGGCAGTATCAAGAATATTTATACGTGTGTACAGGTTCGGGTGTATGTATGTATAAAAAAGGTAAATAAATATATTGCAAAAAATAGGCACGATGGTTGGGTATATTACACTGTTAGTCAAGTTTCCTGTTCAATAGCCATAGTTTCCCATAAAATGAGGCTGCAGTTCTTCTTATTCCCGCATTTACTTTTCATGACGATTTGTGAGTGGTGTCTTGTGCAGTTCTTTATACTCTTTGTTGTGTCAAGAAGGGAGAAAAGGAATTCTTCCTTTTTTTCAGTCTCAGGAAAGAAGGATGATATCTGGTTCAAAAGGTGAACGCCTTAGCACGCAATGTTTTGCTAGTCCTACTGTCTATTCATAAAGAATGTATTAATACAAAATACCATCCAGCCCTGTCGTCCTGTACAATACCAACTGACTATTGAAACCATACTACTCGTTCATCGACTTCAGTACACATAACACACGAGCAGAAATTTTATACGGATACTTCACAGAATATACAGTACCGATATGTGAACGCACATAATATTATTATTTCTGCTGATGTAAAGCTATCTTACAGAATCAGCGATAAATGTCAATATCAATTTAGTGGACAAATCGCTATTTCTATCTGTATATACAAGATTCGAAAGTCAGCATTCGCATTGCTTCTTATCTGCGGTAATATTTCCGCCGTAGGATACTTGATGTGCGTCTTTTTTCCTCATTGCTCCCCTGCATTCCATTACAGGTTTAGTTAGAATAATGATCTGTTTTACGCTTACGCAATTCACTTACTTGCCTTACATGAGTATGTTCTGCTGAGAGCGGTATATCATGTTATTCCGAGTCTATATATTTGTAGAGGTATGACTGTGTCGAAGCAAAGTGAACTGTTAATTAGAAATCATACACTAATAGCTCAAATCAAAATTCCTGACTGATAAACAAGTGTGACTATTTGAGATGCCAGCGTTTCTCAATCTTCAATCATTATAAAAGAACTTGGGCAGGCAGGTTTCTTTGCAGTGTTCCATTAAGTATGAGTTGACACACCACTTCTATCCTGCTATAGTTTTCTTAATGTGGAAATATCTCCGCTTTCTCACCATCAACTGCAACGAATCTCTTGGCAAGCAAATCTTGAACAAAGGCAAGGTGTTAATTGGATGCGACACGCTTAATGACTCAAATGAGTTGTATATGTCTGCTCAAAGAGATGCGGGAATGTGTATGTGTATAGAACATCGTTGCTGCCAAGCAATAGTAACTAACTCTCGAGTGTCGGCTATTAACTTGGGACTTTATCAACGAAAAGTTATGCATAATTTGACTCAAAGCGAAAGAGAACAGCAAAACTGGTGCAAGGCATTAACCAGTCTGTTCTCAAAGGGAATTCGTTCATTATCTTCCGACACAAGGAATACGAACAGTTTTCTTCCACTAATAGAGACATTACGCAATTTCTGAGCAGCAGTAGTATGATGAGACGATTTGCTAGAACACACTCCTTTCTTCATTCTAATGAATAAAAGTAATAAAACTGATTACGTTAGCCAACTTGGCAATTTATAATTGACCGATTCAGTGGGGAAAACTCTAAGTGCATTTCTGTATAACAATGATAGATACGTCGAATGAAAAGAGCAGGGAACTTAAAGTCATCCTTTCTAATGTTGAAAGTCTGTACACATTTGATTTTGTGGAACTCGGCCAATTCTGCGAATTTCCCATCGATTTGTCCAAGGAGCATGGGAATTATTAAGTATGCAAACTTCCGAGAATTAATTAATACTAGTAGGGAGCTTCACAAACAACATCAACTGCTGGGCTATTATGGTTCGCATGGGCTGTTGCGATGAGTAATACTTAAATACTAACTATAAATGCAAATGCAACTATACGCAAAACTAAAGAATATAATGCAATGTAAGTTCTCCGAGCTACAGAGCTACGAGAAGAAATGCAAAATAGACAACAAAACTTTCTGCACAACTTTACTATTTCGTTTATCAAATATTATTACTTAAAAGCAATGCATCACTGGCGACACATGAGAAAACGAACGTATGAAGAAAATGGAGAACAAACACATGACAGGAACCATTCAATGCCCCTTGCATGAATATTGAATGACTGTATTCCTGGTAAGACAAACTTCATGGCTCATTCGTGGACAAAATTATACACATTTTTCAAAAGAATGCTCAAAAGACGAAGAATAAACTACTACACTGCGAGTGAATAGTGAAATGCCAATTTTTGACATTTCGCCATAACATAACCCATCTAATAAAAGGTACTGGCAGACTTGTCTTACTTGAGAATGCCATAAATTACAGCCTCACATAGAGTGATAGGGGTAACAGAGAAAATCCCTTACTCCTTAACATGGCAGGTATAATGATCGCTTTTATATATTATTACTACATCGCCCCGACTATGATCAGACACGGTATTCCGTATTTAAGTACTTTGAAATTGTTCGATGCGTATGATGTGATTTAGCCCTTCATTGCTTATTGGTTTAGCTTGGCTGACTTCCTACTTCTCCTGACTTTAGTAGAATAGAAACGAATCTGAAAAGAATTAATCTAACGTAAACTTTGCATATGCATGTTATGCTGATATTGCTCATGTACTAGATACTCCTATTATGTAGTATTATCTCCCAGCCAGCGGGATATACATCAAAGCAGCAAAGTACATTACTCGGAATACTACACTAATAGACCTAGACACAAAACCAATAGTCACAGACAGAACCAAAGAAATTTTATTATAATACCAATAAGAATTATTACCTACATCAGAGATCAGACGTTTATACCTACACAATTCTAATATTATGCCACTTTAATAAAAGAAAGGCAGAATTGTTTTCCTCATTTTTTCCTCTGCCTGCAAGTAATCAAGTAGAAGTCACATTGAATTGCATTTTATTAGAGTTTGCTAACATATTTGTATTTACGTCATCAGCGAAAATAAAGTCAAAGCACCCTTTTGGCCTTATAGCAAAGCATGTTAGTAGAGTTGCACAAAGTAGAGCCTTTTAGTTTTAAACCAACTCTGAGGGTAATAAGGAAATCATGAGACTGTTAAATCCATTTCGTGCTCTGAAGATTTATAACCATACAATTACCATTAGCACATAACCATTGTAAACCTCAACAATATTACCCCCTCTCCTCTAAACACGGCCATAGAAATAATCACAAAGTGCATCTCTATACGTCTATACCCGTCACTTTACTTTGCTAACCATGCACCGACATGAAACACATTCAAGATATCTGTCTGTGCTAAAAGGCATAAGTGCGTGTGAGTTAAATCATGCATTGTTTAGGTCCGGTCCGCTCTCCATTCAATGCAATGGCAGATGAATGCTATCGATAGTGATATTGATAGGCACAATTCAACTCTCCACTCTGTTTTATTTTATAACAATACTTTCTTGTAAAGTAATGATCTATCCCCATAGATTGGAACCCACATGCACAGTATACCACTGCTACAATTTGGTTGAATCGGTTGGGGCAGATATTCATCAAAAGTGCATTGGGGAGTAAAACCAAAGCAGCCTAGAAATTGATTCCTCTACAATATTGCACCACTTTAGTAGCAAGTCCAATCCATCAACCAGTAAAAGAAGAATTGCTTACATAAATGCGTTCCTTATTGATGTCTACAAGCAATTTCTTTTGGCTATGGATTTTTGGGTTGAATGAAAGGGCAATTAGGGCGAGAAGAGCAAGGCTTAGACTTTATTCCAACTTCCACTACAATCTACCTACTACAGCTTAACTTATTTTTATACTCACTACATCGTAGATCATTGTAATTCCGTTTTTATTTAGAGTATAGTAAGTACCTACGCATAATAGCTGAACACATTTCTTTTGTAATTGATGGGAAGTATGAAATTGTGTGTATTTACATTTAGCTTTAACACATTAAATAAAATGTTATACGAAGCAATATGTACTTTCCTATTGAAAAGAAGGGAGTATGTAGGAAGAATATTAGTCAAAAGGAATATGTGTGTAAAATGAAAAGTGGTAATATGTAAAAAGTGCCATTAAAAAGACGTATTTCCTGGCTATTAAACATTTTGTTTGACCAAATAGGGAATTAATAACAGCAGAATTCAAGGGAACCTTTGCGCGTGGAATTGCTACACAAGTGTTGTACTACTACTACTATATACCTAGATGGAGTATTCTAGCTTAGCTAATAATCATTATTATTATTATTGCAAAGACAAATGAACACACACTACGTAAAGTAATATACACTGCCCATCAACATAAGCATAGCACTAAGTATTAAAGCGATGAATACACTTGTAGTAAAGGGTAAGGACGTAAGTATGCCTCAAAAGATTTATTGACTCGCAATGGACATTTATAATGCATTTGAGTAACAGAGCGCAGTAGTGTGTGGACGAAAAACTACACTTTTGACAGGAGAGTATATAGTTTGCTACTATTACTCGTGGCATGTATGTAAAAGTAAATTAGGCTATGCTAACACACTACTGCTGCGAGACAGGTTCGCTATTTGTCTACAACCTACCGTGGTAGTGTCGTGGCAATCCCCATGGAATTGTGTTAAGATTGGCCATAGAATGTATGCATTATAGTATTACTGATGAGCTGACCATGAATCATAGTCAACCTACACGACATGACAGCAGACCTTTGTTCTACTACACTAGCTGTAGTAATACTACCTTGTAAGTTTTGGCTTGGTCTTGTTTGTGATCGAATTTCGAATTAGAATAGTCGTAGTAGCATTCTAGCGCTAAACATACAAGTATTAGATAGAAGAATGGATAGGCAATTAAACGTTACGTAATGTAATATGATCTTTCTAGGAATGGAAGTCGGTTTGGGAATACAGGACAGTGCGTTGCTCTTTTGACGGGAGCAAAACAAAAGTTTACTTACGAACTTGATTGCCAAATTGCAACTAACTTCCCATTCTTGTGTACATAGCGCAGAAGATAATAACAATATATCATGGGATTGCACGAGATGATTTTCATATACCTTGTAGAATCATAGTTTTCGCGTTTATGTTATCATCTGCCGTTTTGTGTGTATAGGAAACTAATGTAGGTAATAATTTAAGTAGGTACATATATAATATATACCTAATAGAAAAGTAACCATGCAAAGCTCTTTACTTTCCATAGTATCACTTCTGGAATCAGTTCAAATAATATAAATCTCTTGAAGATATAAAATATTTGGTCCTCTGTCGCAATGTCGGCGTTGTATCTTATGCGCTGTGTAGACGGCATGATTCCTGACATTTATTTTCTCAGAAAATGATCCAACTGAGCACAGCATGAACAATTTCCATAAATTTCCCACCCAGCAGGATTGAGTGAAGGAAGGTGTATGAAAGACTATCGGTACAATGAAGGCGACATTGTAAATACACTTAGACTGACCTACTCCTATACGTTATTAATGACAAAAGCTTGTCCTGTTGCAATGCATCCAACACAGATGTTCCTTCTCTTGTTTGGATGTACGCAATTTACGCAATTTCCATACCATTCTACGATGGCAGTACCCATTTTGTTATGTTGCATCTTACGAGAGCTAATACTACAGCTATGTCTCTGCTAGTCGTAATCCAGTTCACATTAACATCAATATGTTTAGTTAGACAATTAATCATGCATACATGACAAATCCTCCCCTACTTTCTGTAGCCAAATATCCTTGTAAGAATATCAAGTTTTTAATATTCTCCATTTTTATCCGCAAAGGTTAAAGGGAATAGGCAAATGTATTACTTCATACAAGTAATACTCATTAGTCCCCATTTCAATCACTAACTTTTTCAATATTTTGCTTATCAATTCCCTAAAAGTGTTTCAAATAATGCGTAAATATGCGTAAATAATCGAAACAAAAGGTCATACGAAAATGTAACGACACAAAAGAGGATGACACTGAGTCAGACACACCTGAAAAAGTACTAAGTAAAAAAATTTAATTTGACACAATGCAAAAATTAAATGGAATATAATATACTATATAAATAGCCCAGCTTTTTGACAAACAATAAAACAATATTTTTACTTCTGTGATCAGTGATGCGGTAAAATTAGATGGAATCAAGGAATTGTGATTGGAACAGAAAACCCCGTACAGCAAAACCAAAACAACAGAATAACACTTAACTAATCAATATGGGCTTACAAGAACTTATTAAAAATCGATATTGTTGGTCATGCCAAATCAAATAGTAATGTTGCTATACACTTATTTGGAGTGTATTTAGTCACATGGTATATGGAAAGACAAAGTTTTTATTGAGATACACATTATGAACAATGTTTTCTCTCCTGGGAGAATACCTGTCTGCCAATTCTGTTTGCATGAGAGTATCTCCATCACTAAAATAGTTTGTGTACATAAAGTTTCCTGCGCTTACCGCAATTTGATCTGTCACATAAAACAGCGAGTTTCTTGAGACGTTCTTGCAAAAGCATAAAGAGAGAAATGTAATGTAGCACTTTTCTCTCAGTCAGTCCCAACTTTATTATTAAGTAATAACGCAACACGATACCTAACTGATGTTCACACTAATTTTTACCCAACTTTTCACTTTTGGTGTTTCAAAAGGCTAAAACACAAACATTATATTTGCTATTGTAGGATTCATTGTTAATTCAAGGTAAACTAAACTACCAACTCCGTTTATCCGAGATGCTTTATTTCAACATTATACATATATCAGATCTACAGTAGTACAAACTTTCCCTTTAAGAAAAGAGCGGAATTATTTTGACTGTTGTGTAAAATACAACACTTTACCAATTAGTGATACCAATGTGGTGCCACTTTAGCACTACTTTGTTACGGGTATACTGTTTTGAGTGTGTTTGACTCTTTTACAAGTTAAGAGAAAGTGCTTCCGTGCAATGACAATACTCCACTTTACATTGTTTGGATGGTGTTTGTGGTGTCATTGTTATTTTCACTTCAGTGCATAAATATCAAATATCAAAACAGCAAAACCACACAAAGCGCATTTCTTACAAAACTGAGTGTTCTCTCTTAAAGACGGCATTCTCATGACGTGGTGTCTCAAGTGGGTGAAAGTAAATAAAGTAGAAGTGGAATGGCAAGAGAAAAGAGACTTTTGAGCCGTCAGATCGACAAAGTTGCAAAAGGAGCACAAAGCAACCCTCTTGTACAACAGAGCGTCGCAAGTAATGTCAAGCATTTTGCTTAGTGTATATGTCTAGACTGTTGAAATAGTTAGTTAATTTTCTAGGGACAACGTTTATAACAAGTTAACGCACAAACTCAAGTGCAAAACTATATCCGGAGCATTCATTCCCTATATACATTTACAATACAGCCCCAGTCCGAATCCGAATTACCGCGGCTTACACTTCTCGGAAGAGTAAAAGAGAAAAAAACCGAAAGACGAAAGAGACAAGTGGACCGAATTGGAAACACTAACTTAAATTCCACATCAACAACCAGGAAAGTCTGATTTATATATCCTACTAGTAGTAGTAGTACAGGAATTCCGTACATCGATTCTCTCTCAGTCTGCCATGTACCATGTACTGTTCCATGCTACGGAAGAGGGGCTGTTAAGGTACTTACACTTACGCTAGTTCCATCCTATCTCGTTATCTGATGCCAAAACATAAACGTAAACTCAAACGGCTCGTAGCAAATATACGAGCTTTGAAAGCGACCCAAATATCCTGGGTCTTTGATTGTGTCTCGTCTCGTGTAAAAGAGAGTTCCTGTATTGCAGTAATTTCATAACAGAGCTTTTTACCGTCACGTCATCGAGCATCCAATCATATACACGTAATATTGCCCATTATTGGTATAACCTACCTATTACTGCCCCACAGACAGACGACACAGCCGAAAATGAGAAAAAGTTCAAAACTATGGGGCGAAAAAGTAAAAGCATTTACAGAATCCGGTACGAGGTCGTAATTTCTATATAGAGTACGTTTTTAGACCCCATTCCTACTATAACATGACATAATATATACTTACTCCCCTTAACGACTACACTGGATACGTGTATGAAGAAGCAAATGTGACTTCACGACCTACGTAGTACTGAGTGGCAGTAGTATAGTAAGTCCTAAGGACTGTGAAATAGGAAAAGGGTGTGCAGAGAAAGCCAAGCACGTACTATTTGTAGTAATAATGGAAAGAGTGCATAGCTATGTCTTGACTGGGTTATTTTAAGAAAATCTCCTTCACCTACTACGAGTATGAAGTAGTTGCGGGCATTTATACCCGTGAAAGCATGTAATAGTAATACCTTTGCATTAAAATGCTCTCTGGAAATACTATCTGTCACGTATTATGCACTATATTATTCCACTACACATGTAGAGCAGACATGAACCTTCAGAATGGCAAACCAAATGAGCTTAGTCGATGATCAAGCACAAAGCAAAGGAAGACAGTGAACCGAAGCCCATAAATGCCCGAATTCACTACGAACAGTTTTTCATAGTGGTGCTGTGGGTCAAATCAATTCGAACCGCTCGGTAGCTGGTACTTAGTTAGCTAAATAGTTAGGCAGTACAACTCCTATGCCCCGGCTAGACAAAATAGTAGTCACACACACGTAGCCTATGAGCCCAAGTGACTTGAGGTGACTTGAACAACTTGACTCTGCTCCTCATACACATGCACCACTATGTACTCTGTGTACACAGGAATAGAATACCTATATGTTTAAATAGCAGCACTGCAAAGAAGAAATGCAATACCAGCAGAGCTTTTACTAGAAAAGAGTATGTAGGTATATAATGCATAGTGTTAGTCAGCCCTGTATGTAGTTTAGATGGAGAAACTAAAAGATAGCACATTATACTGGGAATTATAGATGAATGTACATAAAATTGTCTATAGACGAGAATTTGTGGTGTTTTGAACCCATAAATATATTTTGCTAATGCCTATTATGCTTTCCCTGCTCGTGTGTGTGGTGTGGCACATACAATAGCCCATTTAAAAGGTTCTCTCAAGACACAAGACATTTTCAGAAAGAAGGAAACATTATGACATAGCATGCAATCCAACCAAATAGACTTTACTCGAACGTAAAGTAATTTAATGACATGCATATATTAGTGGCTAATACACACACTTGACAGGAGTCTCCCTCCTGAGAAAACTTTCCTTATTTCGATTTCACTTACTTAACTAACAACTAAAGGTAGACTCTAAACCCCTCGTCAGCTAACATTTTCCACACTACTGCGTACATCCTTATACCTACTACTACACTCAATTCCCACTCAATGGGTTTCAAGCACACGAGGAGAAATGTCTACGAGATACACAGCTTTTATAAATTTATAAGGAGTCCGACGCATTTTAGTTCACGAACAATCAAACCTATTTATACTAATGCTCTTTGCACTGTAGGTACCAAGGCTAATTAACCAGGACATTTTACTCACATACTTACACAATTATTATA
>JAQFYB010002569.1:0-23804 GCA_034694085.1 Pogonognathellus longicornis
TTACCAGAATTCAGTTTTTTTCAACAGTTACCAGAATTCAGTTTTTTTCAACAGTTACCAGAATTCAGTTTTTTTCAACAGTTACCAGAATTCAGTTTTTTTCATCCCACCAGTTACTAGAATTCAGTTTTTTTCATCCCTGCACAGTTGCCTGAATTCAGTTTTTTTCATTACTGCAGTTACCAGAATTCAGTTTTTTCATCCCTGCACAGCTACCAGAGCCAGAATTCAGTTCGCTATGCAGGGATGATAACACAACATAACATGGACAGTTGGAACCTTATCTGCGACCTAGGTCATGAAGGGTGTAACCGATTGACACCATTGTTATACCACACCTTTGTTGAAACCCCGACATCTGGAAAGTTTGAAAGAATTTAGTTCGTCCGTTCTTGAGTTATACTGGGAACACACAGACAGACGAACAGACAGACTGAAATTGAATACCATAAAGAATCTCGATGCTCTTAGATAATTAATATGTGCAATAAGTAAGTGTCACAGTTTATGTCCCCCCCTCCCATTTTATTTGTGACACATGGTTAGCCATTTTAGTATTAACACCACGCCAAAGATATTGATCAGACATAAATAAAAAATGCATCTACAGTATTTGATATTTGATTGATCATCTTTTAAAGTATGCATTGCACTTTACCCAATAAGGACAGCAGAGCAACCATTGAAGGAAAGACAAACAAAACTGTATTACTCTATATGCATATGTACGTGTATTATATATACATCCTGATTGGTTTAACTATGAATCCTGGTAAGTTACATTCTTTTAAACTCATCTACACAATATGACAAGTACAAGACGGCACAAAGTCTAAAGACCGTAGTAATAATAATAATCCACACCCGGTTGGGATAAACGTTACATTTTGAGAACTGACTATGACATCATTAGCATAACATAACATAAGTATAATATGAATATAGGTATATCTCGTATACGAAAGTGACAGAGAAGTTATCACACCTGGAACCACTCTTGTGTATAAACGAATGGTTGCAATTCAAAGAAACCGCAAGACTAAGAAAACAATAGACGTAAAAACGCCCTGAGAAGAGACAAAAGAATAAAACATATCGCTAGCAACACGAATCTCATTATAACCTTACAAAAATAATGTGCTGCCTTTTTAGAAGCGATTTAGATTTTGTAATTTCTCAAAATATCGTGTTGGAGAAAAAACTACTGTCGTTTTCAGTACCACCTTTTGGCATCAAAATTAAAATAGCAAGATGTTGCATTGCACAGACATCTGGAAATAAATCACCACATGTATGTATAGCGACCTTACCCTGACTCTGGGTAAGTCATCTTTCTTTCGACTGAAAGAAATAATATAATATGTCTCTCTGAAGTTTAGCCATCTTTTCTGACTCTGGAATACAGGGTTCTTGAATCTGCCGGTGAAATCTCGTCCATTGAAGTTTAAAACTCGTCCGGACTTGAAATCGTCAGATTTATTAATAGTGTTACATTTAGACGTAATCATGGTTTTAATCGATTATTTGTCCCTAACGCACATTTTACACCATCATCATCACTTACAGACAGCACAGACAACTTTTTTAAATGATTCGATTCTATGGAATTCACACAGGCTAGCGGACGCTGCAGTATAATTTAGGATTGTCCTGTCATTGCATTGGAGAGTTAAAAATATGTCACTGCTGGATACAACATCTGCTCCATAAACCCTACAGCAGACTATACCTACATAAATTTTGCAATAGTGTGTCTACATTACATCTAAATCTACATGCGATATAATGAATTAAAATCATGAAACAAAACATTAAATGCAAACATGCGTGCTTGATCTGCTTAAAATACAAATAAAAAATATAGGAAGCTCAAATACACAAAGCCATAGATAGGTCTTTTGTACAAGTTCCACCTCACCTGAGCAAAAGCTATATGGACTCAATGGACATAAATCATAAATTAACAACGACAAAATCCGAATAAAACATTGGATTGGCTTCGCTAATATCTCGATAGCCTGCTTTTGTGATGGACTATGTAAATGCATTACTGCAGCATCTGTAAAATAACCCTTTTTTTGTGCATTTTGCCCTTCTCGAATATATTTTGCCCTCCCCGAAATCGAATTCTGGATACAGCCGTGCAAGGCACATATTAGAGAAAATACCGTTTCCATGAGCATTGTGGCCGTGTGTACACGAATGATAGGAACACTGAACATTTAGACATAATTGGCAACAAACCCTTATAAACACGCACTGCAACTATAAACCTCGTCGTTTGGTCGAGTTATGAGCATTGACACATCTTTACGATGCTGTGTCAATGTTACACAACTAAGTGACACTATCACTATATTGGTACAAATATTAATAATGCATATCATACTTTATCTTTGACATGAGAAGAGCAATATTAAATACAAAATACAATACGTACCTACACCACTGCCACTATGTTCATAAATATCCTTTGACATAAAAGAACGAAAGTAAAGTACACTTAATAGAAATGATGAATTATGAGGTGATACCCTCAAATATAAATTGTAATTGTATAATATATTGACTTATGGAAACGGGTTGGCTTACATAGGGAGTAGGGCAACTACAAAACTGTAGCTTGTTCTCGGTGTTTTGACTGGAAAACAGACTTGTACTGATTGTTAAATTACACTTGAAATAAAATGAACTATGAACTATGAACTTCCACCACCTGAGCAAAAAATGAAAAAAGAAACTAAAACATGCATTTATATAATATTATATGATTTCTTGTACACGCACACATACCAGTGATTACAAAAAATGAGCACATACATAATTAAACATTAATTTTAATTTTTAAGATCTGATTAGTTAGAAGAGCTGACTAATGCATAATGTAATGATTTTAATAACATTTAACCATTACATTAAATTAATTAAATACAAATTAGAAAAATTGTAATATTTCGTGCTGTACAAGTCAAATAGTGTTAACGACTACTTAAGCAGTAGCGAGTCAAAAGTAGCACGTAGCTACTTGATGATGAAATCACCTACCCTACAAATTAACATTTCATTGAAATCCATCAACACATCAAATCTAAAAATAACAATATGTCCATATAAAACGATTCGCTGCTTCCCTGCGCCCATGGTGTCCAATATCTAATTTACGGACTATCATCATGCAACCTTGTGTGTGTCGTAAAAGGCAAGATGATATTTTACTTTGATGCATCATGTCATATTAAAAATTAAAATCATTAGCAGGCGAGATTCATAATGAACAAGGCGAGACCAAAGACGATTTCTATGAGCACATCTAACAATAAATATTATGCACAATGTAATTTATAGTATCAGCAACCAGCGTACATCAAATGTTTCTGTTCTGGTTGACATGACTGTTTTGTACATTCGTTCGTTACAAATTACAATTACCACAATGTCAAATTCTTTGCAATGAAATACTCTCTCTCTCTCTCTGCAATCTCTATACATAAAGATATTATGCAATCTAGTGTGTAATTGTCACGTAAAAATGATACATGCAAAAAGATATTGCCCATTTGTCATTTATTTTACATGCATTTTGCGACTACATAGTAAAATGTTTTGGTAACTTATACATCTCTATGTACTTAAAAACATGTTATTCATCTCAAAACAAAAGTAAGACTCATTAACCTAACACACATGAGCACGTTAGCAACTTCGTTGCGTAATTGCGTACATAATGTAATAAGTAAAATGGCAATGCCAAGTTGTCAATAACAAAACTACATTTCGTTACGCTGCACTACACCCAGCCATTATTGCAAACAAACTTCAATTGTAATTGTTTAGCATGGAGTTGTAGTAGCTGTGGCACAAACAACAGCAGATCACAACAGATGGGATTGGCAATAAGTTGGGGAAGATAATGTGTGACAGAAAGTGATAGGACAAGAGTTTCATTGTATGGAAAAACTGTGCGACTAAAGTAAGACTAATGAACGATAAGTAATTATCACAGATAATAAATACCATAACAATACAATGTGAAAATATAGTGAAGCAAATATTCAAGGGATCACCTATAGGGTAGGGTAGGCAAGAACAAAACATAAATCTTTCCTTCCTTTCTCTAACCTACCCTACGCATCTCCATTCTTTTGTTTTCGATTGCGATTCATCTCATCCGCTTTTCGTGTTTGCCCTAAGTTCAAACCCACAATAAAACCTTTTCATTTTCATACAATCTTATTTAAATTCTAGAGACAATGCTTGCAATAAAATCGCATTAACATTTAACGCATTATTTACAAAGCGTGTATAATGCAGATATGTTTTTTACCCACACTTTTCGCCATTTCGTCTCGCTATTCATTCTTTCACTAAAACAAAATTGTGAACATAACTCTGCTTACATACTAGATTAGATATACACTAATACAATACAGTATCTGAAGATGTGTCCAGTTAAATGAAATATTTGCTTAGAAGAAAGTTTATTATACGCCTGGGAATGCATTGATCCCGTATGTATAGTAAAATGCTAACTTTAGTTAGACTAGACGTACCAACAGGCTTTTCAGTTCTGTGTTTATTTCTGGTACTTTAAATGAGCAGTTTTATACACTCAGTTTTCTGAAACGAAATACCTAAACATTGAAGTCTTTCCTTTAACAATGAAAGGTTAGATATAAACCTTATAGAGAGATCTGGTTCAAAAGTAAACAAAATAGATGGGAAAATAATCGATCGCAAAACTTCATAAGGGACCACAATATAAATACCAAGCGAACGAAACGAACGAGTTTAAGAAAAGCAGAAACTCGTTACATTCTTCATCCCTTAGGAATTTTCTTTGAAATGAGATAACTGTTAGCATTGTCTCAACTGGAATGTACCATTTAAAAAATACAAAACACTCCATTCAACATACACTACACAATACAAACACATCGCACCAACAGTGTACATATATAATACTATAAAATCAATAAATCCATTTTGATGCTTTGGAGAGTCGTACAACTGTAAAACATTTGTCAGTTCTATTTTTTGCCATAAACACATTTCAAAATAAAATTAGGTCATTTGAACAATTCAGTTCAGAAACCATTTTTAGATTTCCTACAGCAAGCTTCTTTGAAGATGAAAGATAATAAAGTGCGATGTGTATTACTTTCAAACTTTGCTCACAGTTGGTAGTATACAGTAAAGGTATTATAGTAAATACGAGAATTATAGTGTAAGTAATGAGACCACAGCGTTCTAATGGATATGATTAGTTAACTTTGTACATCACTTAGTTTGAACTTTAATTGCACTTTAACTTACATTTAGCATTGCAGTTAAATATTGACAGAAAGAAAGCTGACTTTTTAATTCTTATATTCTTGTACATTACTTATATTCTTGTACTTATATTCTGCTTACAGGAATTCATTATAATTAATACATTTATTCTACTTGCGTTTAGTACTGCACTGTTAAGCTGCTTAGAAGTTTCTTGACTCCATATGTACGTAATAATATATCTACAGTCAAATATATATTAGTATAGGTAAAAGGTACTGCAAATAAAGTTAGAGGATGATATAATTGGAGACTAGGTGTAATATAAACGCACAGTGAACAGTGTGTAGAGTAGAGGCAGGTTGTAATTAGTACAAGATTATACAAAATGAAGCCCTCAACTTCAACTTCAAGTTTTGATCTGTGTGCCATTTATCTGACGATAAAACTTTTTCACCCAACTCAATCCTCCATTTTAAGTTGAAATTCAACGTACTTTACCCAAATTCAGGGATCGCGATATGGTATAATATCAAGAAACCTACGCATTCTACCAAGAACATAACGTATTAAAATTAGCATGTCTATCAAAATACCAAAAGCCAAAATGTGCATTTGCAGGTCCGTTTTTTTCAATATGCTAATATAATACAACATTAATTTACTGCATTAATACACACAGGTTTAAAATTAAGTTTTAAAACATTTAATTTTGTATGATTAGCTATTTTGTTATAAAAGCTAGATAAAAGTTTTTGGGTCAATAAAATATAATTTTCTAATGTTCCCGGTACCAATTTTCATAAAAAAACAGTATAATAATATACCTTAAGTTAACTTATGTAAGTATTTGGTATTATGGTATGGACAAAGCAAGGTAAATTGAATAAATATCTGTAAAACTAATTAATAGGTAGGTAGGTTCAGGTATGAATTTCGTTTCAAACTATAATTAAATAGCCACCTTGTTGAAGAATATCAGCCAGAGACAAAGTAGATGCAATGAGCTGTCGCTTCTCTGCGAAATTTAAGTTGTCCAAACTTTTAGTTCTGTTCAAATTGTTGAGTGCTATGCTTTGATTATTGTTACTGGTAGGAGGTGTCGCACAAAATGTAGTTACAGGTGCCATTTTCTCAATGATCCGTCCGACAGTCAGCGACAAGGGTAATGGGTAAACAAAGTCACATTCCTCCTGTTTTTCCTCGTTCCGCGTATTTGCGTCAAAATCATTAATTGTGCCTCTTTCATTGTGATCATTGTCATCCTCGTCATTATCCGGACAGTAAAACCATTCGGATGCATTTGTAAAATTTAAATTGAACTCTTCCATTCAATCCCAGTACAAAGTACGAGTCGATGTTCACATAGGCAATCATAGATTAACTCTATGCCTCGGCATAGCTATGAGAGGGTAAGAGGATGCAGCGACACTTTATTTTACTTATTTTCAAAGGGAACGGCTTTCTGAGCCTCAGTATGAATAATACAATGCAAGGCAGGGCGAGTATAATAAATCACTGTTTGTTTTACAGATGAAACGCCATCAAAAAGCACGAGCTAGTATCGCAACAACTTGACAATCAACTCTCCAATTCCGCACTATTTGTTTTGTCAAGGGCGAACAGAAGAGTGTTCATGTAATTTCCACAGGCGAAAACTTCAACAAATCAAATCACTTCCACGAACACGCAAACAACCCACTCTCGGATCTCCAAATGTAAAGTTTTGCTTTCAATCCTTTTGTCCAGTTGAGTTCACTCCAGCAGAAACGACAAGTACTTTACAACTCACATTTACAAGCAACACCAACAACGCAATACTTTTCCATACACAATCACTGCTAAAACAAAGATGTATTAGTTATAGATTCCAATTTTCCATCCGGTTTCAATACACCCATTCAATTTCAAACTGACATCCAAAATGCAAGGCAATTCAAATGTACAATTCCAACCAGCAAAGGCCATTTTGCGCCCATCCCTTAATTTCCCATTACATAACATTAGTAAACACACTCTATGGCTTTGACGGATGATCTATTGTATGGCAATAATCCGATCAGACGAGAGTTTAATGAGGCGACAAGTCACACCAAACATAGCCTTAACAATACTTACTACACAATACTTTGAATTGTAGTTCGTTGCAACAATGAATGGAGGATGAATTAAATGAATGAATGGACGACCTGTTGTCCCGTACACTTGACTTGGCTTTGTTTGCCCTTTTTCTACTACTCGAGGATGTGTGAAGTGTGGGTTGTCTATAGTCTATAGCTTTACCCTCACTCACACATTACCTTACTATTACTAAATAGGTATGTAAGTAATACGAAACATATCTAATACTTACCTACATAAATACATAAGACTTGTATTTTGTACTTAATTTACTACTATGTACTTGTTACAAGAAAAACAAAACTGTTGTGTACAAACTAAAGCTTTACAAACGAATCTTGCATCACAGATCACATAGGCGAGAGAAGAAGGTTCAAGCGACTGCCGACTGGTGTAAGAGAAGATGAGAAGGTGGTAAGGTTGTCGAAAAGACAGTTCAAGTAAGTTTTCAACATATTCGTATGTATGTCTTGTGTATGTACATAGAAGAGTTATATTTTGTCAGATAAGGTTAGGTTGTCATGTGTGATGTGATGTCTATTTAACAACATTTACAGATTGCAATTGCAATACCTATAGACTCTTTAGAGTCCTCAGTCCACTGTATATGCTCAGTAAAAATAGCATGTAAGCTATTACTCATTTTTATTAGATAATAGTTTCACACTATGCTTCCGACAGCTAGCAAACGAGTTGAAGTTGACGATCCCACTGCAGATGCAATTCATTCACAGCGTAGTATTGTAGATAAAAAATACGAATGCATTAAATAACACACACAGACAGTTGTGTACCTTAGTCGTACTGTATTTCATTTATTGCATGTAATTGTACTTGTATTGCCATTGCCAGTATGATGTTTTGTCTGTAACGTATTTGTAATGTATTCATCCAACAACGAAACTAGTTAGTAGTAGTAGTAAGAGTAGTATTTTACAAGTATTAGTTAGTCAGTTCGTTAGTTGGTTATTATCAGTTTGTCGCTTTGAGAATGAGGATAATACAATCCAATCTCACAAGTCACCACAACAAACAACTAACAGTAAGTGTGTGTAGCAACACACTTGAATTTAGAATCTCACTCACATTTACATCATCTCACAAAAGTTACAATAACTGCAGGTCGTCTCGAAAAATGAGACGTGACATATCATCTTTATGAGCCCCTGCCGACTTGCCAATTCAAATCAGAACTCTTTTGCAGCACACACAAACAGTCAACGAGCGGAACAAAACAAGAATACAAGATGAGATGAATGATGAATTTATCTTCAATCACCAAAACAACCAAAGAAACATAAAAGATCAGCTAATAGTTCCTCCTGTTCTTCTTGGTGGTGTTGTAATGCAAATCCCTGCTATTTCATCCACACGAGATACTCCTTAGTAAGAACCACTTGCACTCGAACATCAAGTGTTACATACCAAAATTACATACGGAGTGGATATTCAAGTTAGTTAGCTAATTCTATACTTTGGTTCGTTACTGCACGGGATATCACATCACATGAAGTATCTGCAACAATGCACACGAGTATACAATACACAAGAATGCTAAACTTCCGTATCTTATCTCAATGGTTTGGCTCTTACTCTGGTAATGACTCAGGCAGTGGAAACTTCCGATATGAAATGAGATTTGTGAACTGTGATCGTCTATATATTTCTAACGTGTGCTATTTATTAGGAGAGGATCTTGTCAATCTTCCCGGTGCTTAGTGCTAATATGGAGCACATCTCCTGCCTCGTATTTCTCCTCTCCCGTTAAATGAAGATTTTTACAAGAATTCTTGGCACGTATCTGTATAACTAACGTATTATATACACATTTATTTACTTAAACAGAACTTATTTCATAGTTTGATATTACACACAGATTATTATAGTTCCGCTTTTAGCGCTGACTATCTGAGGCATAAAACCGATTAGGCATTATACAGTATCTCTACAATATCATACACTACTACACTCCTTGCAAAACTCTAGCTCTCATGTCGAACAAGACGAGGCATGGCCAAGTAGCAAAGAGGAAAATAATAAATGGACTTCCAGTCCTTATTCCTTAAGATATATTTAGTGTAGAGTGAAAGAAGAGAACTTTGTCTTCGATCCAAGAAAATCTCTAGAGTGCTGTTTCCATTGTTCCACAAGAAAAATCACTGATGACTAGGCAAACGAAACTGATGTTAGTGATGTTATTCACTAAGTAAGTCAAATGTCTGCCTTTCTTCGCCAATCGTCGTGTTACAAGAACGAATGATCCTCCAGTTTGCTAATGCACTCTTTACACTCGGGTTTCAGGTTTAGCTAAGCACAGTACCCGAACCAGCCCAAGAGGTTACTGTTAGCATTTTAGTTCAGTGTCAGCAGACACAGGGTAATGGTGAATACATCCAAATACGTAGACTCGAGAGAAGGCAAGGCCACAGTGCACAAGATACAACTCAATGCTGAAGCTTGGCATTGACTTATAACAGTTACTATTTCATTTCCTTCAGACAGTTCCGTTCTAAGAGATGTCTTGGCCATTTATGTATGGAACTTATGAGCTGATGAGACTTAACACTGTCTCTGTTACCGCGTTCCCTTATTTAGAGTTGCAGACGGGTTATAAAAACACATTTTTTACAAAAGACCACTTTTATAACATTTTATGGCTTAAAAATATTAAATTATAGACGCTTAAGGTGAAAAACTACCAAATCTTCTTCAATAAATATTCCCATCGATTTTTAGAACCACATAATATACAGGGTGACAGGGAAATGGAGTTAACAGTTGGTCCGAACGCTAAAGCTCCAGTTACGAAGTTATTGCGAATTTTGGTTTTTATTGCCGTGTAAAGGATATTTTGAAAGTTTGTTAATTAAAATCGCAATAACTTCGTAACCGGAAGTAGTATTGAAGTAAATCTAATTGTTTTGAAAGATAATAGGTTAGAGAATCGTTTTATGTGCATACATCATATACCACTTCCCCAACCGGGGAACTGGAGCGTTCGGATCAACTATTAATTCCACTTCCCTGTCACCCTGTACTACCTACAAATACATCTCTATGTGAAGGAATTTTATAGTGACTACAGTTTTTATACCGAACATCTTGCGCAAGACTTTTTAAGTTTTTGAGAAATACCTGAATTCAATTACCTTCCTGAATCATATGATTTCAGGTACAGAAAGTTAGTAAAATGATATTTTATGCAATAGGCACTTGAGAGGCATCGAAAGTTCAGAAATAAATTTCGGTGTCTTTATCTGTATTATAAAGAAACGGAAGGAAGGTCTCTTCCATTTTTCGTGCACTTAGTTTTGGTTTGATGCTATCTACCGCTAATTTTGGGTTCAAGTGACTTTCATTCAACAGACCATAGAAATGTACAAGTATGAAATAATTTCACGAATGAGGAATAATAAGATGAGAATGAATCCCTATTGCGAGTTTTAATAACAAGTGTACAATGAATGAATTACATACGGTTTCGTGCACTCCTACATGTATATAAGAAAGTTGAGACTAGCAGAATTTATATTCTGAATGAAATTGTGAAGCGACCGTCTGCTTCCGAAAACAGATCACGACTGATGTGATATGCAATGCTATGCTATGTAAGAGTAGACGGGGTAGGCCGCCGCCACCACACACCGCACCGTAGTAGTCGTCGTGAAATTCAAAGAAGTAAAAGGAGAAGACACAACATACGGTATTCTTAATAGTACTTCAAAACAGAAATGGAGAGCCAAGCAGCATAAAGTCACTCCATAATAATCATTTATTCTTGCTCAGCTGGCGTATAGTAGTCATATTCTTATTAGCAGAGTTAAGATAATTCCTTGGCTCTTATATCACAACCAGTACTAGGGAACCACCAGAGATCCAGTAAGTCAGTTAGTAAGAAAACGAGGACTAACATAAATATAATGCAATGAGATGAAATCGGTCGTTCGGTCGATACCACACCAGTGTTATACATCAACCCCTATATATGTGTACATAATGCTAGCTATATTTATTGCCACCATTACAATATGTTAATGCTACACGAACACACAGTACCTACACCACACATATCTAATGCAAAACCACCTTACATAGAAGTTTCTACATATGCCTTACCATACAAAATAGCACAAAAAAGTTTGCCAAACCAACGCAGTAGCTAATGCATTCAAGTTAGAGTTCCGTCAAGTACTAGTTTAAAAGTCGACCGTGGACACATTTCAACGTTACGATCAAATACACTAAGACAACGAACACTAAACAAAGCTCTCAAACAGCCATCCAACTTAATTTACACCTTTCTCCAATGAATTTCGTTTCAGTAGAAACGTCAGGAAGGAATGTCATTTGTTATCATTATTCATTAATACTCCTGCATTCAACTGCATTGCACATTGCTAGCTACATTACATAATATATTCAAATGACATAAACTACATCCAAAAAGATATATGTATAGCTATAAGTGCGAAGACAAAGAGACCACATTACGGTAGTTTTATAATGCATTATAATGGGTAGGGTTAGACTCGCGTTCGAAATGGAATTTTGGTTTCTCCCAATTTTAACCATAATAATATGTATCGATGTATCTTGTTCCCTTTTTCGTATTTTGTTCTGACATGGTAGGCTGGTTAACTATTTTTCACATCTCCTTGTGTAAATTAAAATGACATTTTATGATGAGAACGAGTATTTCAAACCATGCTAAAGCAAAGTATCAAATTCTGACTCGAATAATATTGCAGCAAGCCCACATAAATACTCTGAATAAAACATGTTCACAAATAAGAAAGTTCTCAACTGTAGGCAAATAATCATATAAGGAATATTGTGTGTAGTTGACTGAAATGTGATACTGAATAGTGAATACACGTAAAATATCACATTGTGAATTGTGTCACTCAAATGGATATAGTAATTGAGGTAAAACTCTATATATAATATCAAAACTGTCTCAAAGTGATTTCGTTTCTTGAGGAATGATTGCAAAAGTGTAACCAAATACTTCCATTACTATTTCTGATAAAAAATTGTGGAGGTTGTTAGCTTTGTACTTTTATGCACTTTCGTTGACTAAGCACACACACATCGTTCTCACTAAGCTCACTAACAATAAGCACGTTGACTAAGCACACATTTTTGTCAAGTGGATACAACAAATACATAACTCATTGTATCTGTAATAGAATGAGAAAAATGCTGCAAAACAAGAGCCGCCTCCGATTCGCATCAATGTAGATCTTGGATTTTGTTATATGTAAGTAAATACTACCTAGGTAATGTACCTAAGGTAAGTTCAAAAGATTTGTAGATAGATATGTCGACAAATTCACGTACTATAAAACGTGTTGTCAGTTACACTCATAAAAATTTTCAGCTTGACTTGACTTTAGTTCAGATTCAACTCAACTCAAGACTGCATAGTGTATACCTACTATCCAGTCTATCTCAATAGCCAGAGCCAATAATAACCAACTTTTAAATCTCAAGTGCCTTAATCGGAATCTTTCCTTGTAGCAATGCGTCAATTGCGTACAGTGGTACTCTGTATTCGAAATCGTTCACCAAGAACCACGTATAAAACATACCGTTCCATAAAATGGTACAGTAACGTAACTTGTAAATAAATACATAAAAGGTAGTTGAAACACTATTAGTCTTGTATGAAAATATAATTTGCAAACTTATGGCTGCAGTTTATAATAACATAATTATGACTATCAGTCAGTCCCTACACAATACTCCAAGAAATACGCAGAGGGAACTTAGGAAGGAGCAACAGCCTTTGCTAAAGATTTAATTGAATGGGTGTATGGTGTATTTATAGAACTTGTCTCACTCATAACGTCATAACAGTCATAACATTACAATATTATAAGCAGCACAACTCCCTTGTAACTATTACAAGTTACATTGCAATTCTTTCCATATGTACTGATTCAAATACTCTTCACTCACTACACCAATAGGGAAATAATTTCGCACGTAATACACCAATTCAGGAAACAAAACAATAGTCACTATGTCTTAGTCACAGAATTAAGCACACTTGTTTAAATTTCACGTTTTTACACAACAGAAAACAAAAACACCGGACCACCAAAACCAATCTCTGCTTATTTCAAGGCATTAACTACACAGAATATAATGCAATTAACTCGCAATGATAGATAAACGCCTCACCTATTATTTATTTTTAATGGTTCAGCCGTGAGATTTACTCTGAATTTAGGAAGAGTCTTATAAATAGCCTAAACCAGCAAGAGAATGAGTCTAACGTAATCGGTACACTGACAGCACACAATGGATGTAAAACACAACAAACAAGCGAACCACAGCAACGGAAAATCAACTGGGCTTCTTCCAACAGTCAAATTGACTGACAGTGTTCGTTAAGTGAAGAAAAGACGAAGACAATGATGATTCACCTTGGAGTGCGTAACTTGTACTACTACGATGTACTTCGAAAGGCAACTTTACATTTTACATGTACATTGCATTTGCCTACCTGCCTGCCCACACTACAACTGCTAACCACATATACATGTAACATTCGATTACTATGTTGTTGGTCACATCGCATCCCATTCTTTTGTACTCCTTCAGATATATTCCTTTCCATTATATAATACTGACTTGCTCCCAGCAGCATAGAAAAGAATCCCATTACCCAAGCCAGGTTTCAAAGGAGAGGGAACGAAACATCTTTACGTTTACTGACTTTGCAGACCATTTCATGCAATGGATTCATATGTAATCGTCCTCCAATGTTATTAGCTATTCTATCTCACCAACACAACCGGACTCACCCTGCTGCAGTCCTATATACTCCTAAACTCGTATGTATACACATACAATCTCGTAATGTTACATATATCGCTCGGTCTATCTGTGTAGATATGTTTCTTTAACCATACTTGCTTTACACTGCAATGGGAACCTTTCCTATCTTAACTTGCCCTGAGGTAAACGTATCTAAATCCCGCAGAGCAAAGAAACACATCGCATCGCAGCTATGCATGCGTTGAAGTCTCATAACCACTATCCACATACTATCTGTATACGTGGTGAATACAGAGAGAGAACCATGCGATATGATCATCCACAACAACACTGCTTCATGATGCCAACAAACCTACAACAGTTTACACACGCATATATATATGTAGGTACTTATATTATATGCTATGGTTTCCGCTGCTATCATGAAAATAAAAAGAATGATATGGTAGTAGTAAGAGTAATAATAAAGCAACGACGAATGGGATATATTGCAGTAATTTAATACCAGGTAATGTATAGTTTACACTATGCAGACCACAACAAAATTCGTATGCCCATTGTATTAGTAGCACTACCTGTGCATATGTATTACGTATGTATTTTGCTTGTAGCCACAACGAACATCTCACCCAGTAATAAAACATAAACTAACATACTGCATACCATCAATGCAAGTGAAGAAGTAGCACAAAAAACAACTAACGAACAACAATCCGAGAGAAAAGCTAACTAGCATTGAAATGCACGAAGAATGGGAGATTAACGCTGCCCTCCAGCACCTCCGACACTACAGTACAGAAGATATGCACACATTACTTGACATTACACAACGCAACCCAAGTAACCCAACACATGAACAAGATGATAAAATTAAAGAGAACTCCACTGCACTACTGTGAGCAACTAGCACACACATTACATTACAACCTTAGTTATATCATAGTTATACTATACCAACACAGTAAGAAATAGTTCTTTACTCGTCTTATCTCTATAGTCTAGGCAAGCAGAAAATGTACATTTTTCCCACCCTCCCCGCGTGTACGTTCTGTAAATAAGCTACCGGGCAGGGCAAGAGAGGAAGCAATAACGAGTTACCGGGAGGGCAGTTTTTGAAAAAAATCAGTGAGGGCTCACAGCGCTGCCCTCCCAGGCCAAAGGGCAGCGAGAAGCTAGTAGATTTTTGAATTTGAACAGTAGATATTTAAAAATATCTACTGTTAATGAAGCGAACAATTAGTGCTTTTGACTTCAAAATTTTAGTTAGAACAAAGGAAAGTTTATTTTATATACCGTAAAGAACTCCTCATGTCCTCATTGTATATAAACATAATAATAATGCTCCTTAAAAGTACAGTAATAGATGCCAGATGCTTATTCACAGTAGTAATAAATTATTACATTACATTTCTTCTTGCTTGATTTGTGCAAAAAATTGCCCTAAATACTTTTTATTGGCATCCAAATTTTTTATACATTAACCCCCTTATGCCTTATAGGTCACATTTTCTGGCCCCTGGCTGATATTGGGCAGTTTGGTCTCGGTAACGCCGTTACCGGGCAGTTTGGTTGTGGGAACGCCGTTACCGGGCAGTTTGGTCTCGGTAGCGCCGTTACCGGGCAGTTTGGTCGTGGGAACGCAGTTACCGGGAGGGCAGCATGAGGTCTGCCCATTCCGGGCAGGTCGAAAAATTCCGGTTACCGGGCAGAAAACATTTTCTGCATGCCTGCATGCCATTCCAATATACTATAAGTACAAAGTACAATACTCACACACACGACACAGACGCACCTGACTAAAAGCAATATAAAGCACAGATGTAGGCAAGGGGTTCAATAGATATTTCAGAGAAGAGGATCTCAACACGAAGAAGAGATGAGGACGACGACGAGACCATCTCTCTCCTTTTTACCACTTCTCTCCCTCCAGTACTGCAAGTAAAGTATGACTATCAACTATCAAGGTAACACAACAGAATTACTTAACTTGGCCATGGAAACAAGATTTAATTCCTGGACTGTGGATAGTTCATGTTCACTCTCATGTATACCACTCCCTATGTGCACAGAGGATGCTACCATCCTGCTAACATAACACTACCATTTAGTGTTTTTGATGGAATCATACACACACAGAGTTAACATTCTTATTTTTACATGGCCAGTGTGTTATTTCAAAGAATTCAAGTACGTACCATATTTGCTTCTACGACAGAAGCCAATGTGAACACCTTATCTACAGATATCTTATACATGGAAAACTTACTATAATGGTGAGGTGATGTGTTTATCACAGTTTAAATACCATTCTTGTATATTATACAATACTCACAATTGCTGTACATAGCACAGTACTATATTACATAGTAATAGTAATAAATGCATGAAAGAAAAATTCAAGTTTATTACTGTGTACAATGTATATAGTATATAGGTATGCATTAGATTAGGTATGCATCAGGAGAAATAATTTCCTATGGGTTTACACTTATTTGTCATATATAATATGAATATGAGGGATGGTATTGCACTTATAATGGTTTAAAATAAATATGTGTCAGTATTCAGTACATTACATACATAGGTACAATAGGTAGGCATTAAAGGTGCGACCGAACCCGAACGAGTTCGGTTCGGTTCGGCCACTAATACCGAACAAGAATTTTGAGCACAGCACAGAACCGAAGCGAACAAGAACAGAAATTTGTTCGAGCCGAACAAAACCCGAACACAAAAAGCCTGTTCGGTGTCAATTTAAAAACGTAATTATTTGGTTTGAATGAATAGATTAACTTCAGTTATTTCAGAATATTATGTAGTTAAATAATCAATTTGATCACATACGGAGTAATATGTATGCATGAGGCATAATATGACCAATGCAATTTAACTTAATAATTAAGTTAAATTTGCTAAATTACCCATGTTTATAATATTATAGATACATTTTCTAATTACAATAATGCAATTTTACTGCTAATAAAAAAACCTGTTTTTCGAACATTTTTTGCCGTTTTTTGCGTTAAGTTTATGTACAAGTTTCCCCATATTTCGAACATATACAATCCGACGTCTGATTATAACCTAAGCTATTTTATTCTAACATGTATTATGCTACCAAGAAAAATATTGTTACAGCTTTACATGCTTTCACTCATCCCTTATTATTTTTCAGTTTGCTCATTAACCCTCCCTTTTCTTCACACAAGACACTTGTGATTCATATTTAGAACAATGCGAACGTACTTTTACTAAATTGGCTATTCACAAACACACAACTTCTTTTCTATACAGTGTAATGTAATGGCGCAATCATTACCCTCACCTTGAGATAAAAACATTGAAAATGTAAACTGCATATACGAATGCATGTTATGCATCGTACGTATATGTGAGCTTAGCTAACCAAAGGGTTCTTCGTGCGCTAATAAAGTTAGGTAGATATTTACGAAAGTAGCTAGCCTGCGCCTCGTTAGCTGTCAGCGTGCTTACAACGGAAAGTAAAGTGGAAAGGAGCGTTCGCATACATTGCGCATCAAAATTCTGACTGCGGCGCATAATCATTGTACTAGTTTTAAATCGTAAAACAAATTACAAGCAGGTTATAGAAATGAACTTCTTTCATTGCAGTTCTATTATTTTCATTGTGAAAAAGTTATTATTTGTTTTTAATACTACAGTTATATTTGTTATTACTTTGCTTTAATTGAAATGGCATCGGAATCTTCTTCATCGGGTTACAAAATAAGGACGGCATAATTTTTGAAACTATCCTTATAACTCTTATAGGTGATATGGTCAATTAGGCTTTCAATTATTTTTTATGTATATTTATACTTAACGTACACAGTTGACCAATACGTCATTCGAAAGCTTAAAAATTATAGTATTTTATTTAGAAATAAAACCGTTTTTGAATTTTGCTCATGAAGAACCCTTTGGATGGATTCTATCACATATTATTACAGGCTTACTATTAGATAAGTTAATATAATATGTGTGTTCAGTTCTGAAACAAAACTAGTTTCACTCCAGCAAAACATATAATGTGATTGAGTAGAACACAATAGTGATATGCATTACATGAAGTTCAAAAAACGTAGAACATACGGAGATAGGAACATAATACAACACATCCAAGAGTATTTTCCACCTTTTGTGAAGCAAATATAATATTATAGTTAGATACACCTAACACATCTCAACGTTCACCTTCATTGTCCATCCGCTCCAATTATTTTGTTATTGTTCATGACAACATGAAACTGAGCATAACCTTAACCTTTCTTGGCCTGGCCTATTCGTATTTCACAATATAATATTGCAACAATAGCTTGCTCTAACTGTTAGTACACATAATTTTTGTAATAACGTTGTACTGGGGGAAATTGAATACCAATAGTTTTAAATGAGCAGGGCCCGGACATTTATAAAAGAAAATGTTTTTTGTGTAGCATCTTACCGCCCTGAAACTTAGGATCTACACGTTTTAGGCCAAAATAAGCTGATATACAAAAGTTTATTCTATCCAATATTTTTAGTTTTAGCCAATAAAAAATATTTACTTAAATATTGAGGATAAAAAATATGTTAACAAAATATTTTGGGGTTATGGAGTCTAAAAGGTGAAAAATTATTTCAAACCAGAACAACAATCCGTTTGATACAACGTTAAAACATTTTTTCAGAAGGCTTTTTTTATTTCAAAAGAGCGAAATAACACCAGAAAGGTGTTATTTTTAATTACCAGCTCACCTAACAGCTAGAAACAGTAACCTTTTAGTGCACACTTGACCTGAAAATTATTGCTGAAAACCAGTAGAAAATGATGCCTGAAACAGCAATAATGCAAAATGCAGTTTATCAAAATTAGAGACAACTCAAAAATACTTCACGTAAACCCACTTTTGAAACTGATTATACTTGTCCACAAACAAGTTTTTGGCAATCTTTTTTACAAAGTTACAGGAAATATTTCATTCTGTAAATCCATTTCAAAAATAAAGTTTGCCAAGAATGCAATCCAGCTAATTCAGCAAGTGTTAAAAGTAGTATTAGGAAAAATACCAAAAAACAATCTGGATTCCAAAATTCCAATTCAGATCAAAATTTACTTCATTCTTCTAAGTATGCTTACATAAAGGTTGAAGCACAACGAAGCTTTAATATGTATAAAATATACTTAGGTCTTAGATGACATGTGTAAAGTTTGGACCAATTACGTTCATCCATTTTTGAGTTAGCGTGATCACAATTAGAATCTGTGACAGACAGACAGACAGACAAATCCACATTAAGTGATGTCGAAACTCCACTACTTAATAATGCTGCATACACATGATATAACTACTATATAAGAACATCTATAGTTCAACAGTCTGTTTGACTGTTGAACAGAAAAATCATAATATCATTATCAACAAAACTCGCAACAAAACTTACTTAGGGGTCGTTTTGGGTGCTGAATTCGAAAAAAATAGTGAATCAAAATTTTCAATTCGAGCGTTTTTCAAAAATGTCAAAACTCGCAACAAAACTTAGGAATAGTTTTGGGTGCTGAATACCATAAAAATAGTACTCTGTTTCCCTACCACATAGTGTGTTGACACTAATTTATTACATCTGTTTGTAATAGTTTATTGTTATTGGAATTATAGAGCTTTAAACGCAAAGGCAAACCAAAATTGACCAACTCCATTTAAGAGCACTGAAGGTATTATGTGTGGTAGTGTGGTGTATGGTGTTAGGTGCTGTTTCTGTTTCCAAGTTCAAACAAATTACAGAACGTATATTGTTTATTATACTGAAGTTAACAATTCAGAGTATTAATTTTTCATTTTCTTTGCTGCTATCGTAGGTTCATCAAGCAAATATTATGAGAGTGCATATCCGTCATTTCGCCCACAGTTTGTAACCAGTTTCAAGTATGTCTTTTAACTACACTATTCTGTATTTTGTTCCTGGTATTTTGATTTCAGTGGAGAAAGAGTAAGAGCACGTAGGAAGAACGAAATACATACATACTATAATTTAAAGATGATGCACTCTCGATCGCACGAATCTCATTTCTTCCACAGACCAAACAAGTCAGATAGCAGTATTAACAATGCCAGAAATGGTGATAGTAATTTCATGACGTATATTACATGCAAACTACACATTCAATGAAGTCATTTTTCCATAGTCAGATTGGTGATACAAAATAATGCTGATATAGGTTTCTTCTCCATTCCATCTGAACAAAGATACTGGTACAATGCTGGAAGATGTGTCGAAACAAACAAATGAAACGTCGTGATATAGGTATACTCTCTACCTTTATGTATATTTAAAACTACGTTATTATACTTCCTTAGTCAGTGATACGTGAAAAGTCGTGCATATGTGTAGTAAATAAAGCATTTGAAACTACACACAACAATTTCATAGGAATGCATACCTGATAACCTACTAGGGCTCCGGGGGGGGGGGGGGTCATTCCCGGCATATTGAGGAGTTTTTAGTAAGAGTCCGACCCGCCGCGCGGCGGATGATAATATGTATTGCTTATGCTTTTTCGAATATGCTGAGAGTCAACAAAATTGAAATTGTACAAAGACTTTCATTTTCCAACAAAAAAAGTTTGTGAAAATCGTTTTTGTTGACTGTCAACAAAATTGAAATTGTACAAGTCTTTTGTACAATTTCAATTTCGTTGACTCAACAAAATGGGTTTACACTTGCAAAGCGAGCCGGATGGGTTCATTTCTGGCCCTTCGGGCCAGGGAGGGAGGGTCGATCCCAGTGAGTTCCGCCGAGGTTCTCAGGTATGTAGGAATATGATAGTGGGTATGGAAATGTTTTGCATCATCATCGAGATTGTCATTATATGTTATAATTGTATTAACAGCGATTCTAAAACTTTTCACTCTTTGACGAGGACAACTCCCAAGCAATTCCAATACATTATCTATCTCATCAATAGTATTGAACAATCGGAGAACATATTCATATTTCTTTCTGTCTTGGGAGTATACTCTATACTCTGCACAGTTAATGAAAGTCATCCTCGGTCCAAGTTTGGCTATTAATAACTAACAGAACAGTCCTTTACGTTACACAATAATAAGTAGTATGATAGCGATGTGCTGGTTGAATATTACAAGGTGATAAAATTATTGCATGAATGCATATATCCATAAACAATTAATGCTTGAATGTAACTTATTTAACTATTACCATTACCATTATATCATTTATATTTTGTACTTTATGCACACCGATTCTGCTATCATTTTATAAATGAATTGACGATTTCGTGTTACTGTTCAATAAAAGATACATTCAAGAAAGCATTTTAACAATTATGTCTCTCGTTGGAATATTGTTGGTATTGTTAAATAATAATAAAATATTATTACTATTTCAAACTGCAAACTATTTCCAATATCTCAAAAATTCGACAACTTGATTTCCAATATCTCAAAAATTCGACAATTTGATTTCCAATATCTTAAAAATGCGACAACTTGATTTCCAATATCTTAAAAATGCGACAACTTGATTTCTAATATCATAAAAAGCGACAACTCAATTTTAACTAAATACGAGTTGTCGCTTTTTATGATATTAGAAATCAAGATATTGAAAATCAACTTGTCGTTTTTTAATTCTAAGATGACGATATGCAGACTTGATATTTCAACATTTCTTGCCGATATACCACGTCCGTATTACTAACCTACCATCACATAGAACCGTGAATCCACTTTACTAGCTACACTGGAACAACACAGGACATCTTCTTAACACTTAACTGATAACGTCATAGCAGTCCTAAGTCAAGGCAAGGTAATAAACAAAGACAGACTAGACCCTTATTGTATATACGCATATATTATATACTATATTCTGACTCGTAAGTAAAAGGTGGAACGAGTATGGAGGTACGTTATTATTAGGCATAACTCAGGAGTCCACATTCTTCCCACTTCTTTAGTCTTTACTCAACACTACTAGCCAATCCAATTTGGCATCTACCCCAATTTCCTTCATCTCATTATTCCACACTAGCACAATATCTGTACTCTGCACTGTCTGCACATTCGGTACTCATCAAATGCATCAACTCCCTATTCAACTTACAATGGAGAACATCAAACAACCGTAATCTTCCTAAGTTTCTCTTGTTGTATTTGTTGCTCACATAAATCTACATTATCCCATTTTCCTAATTCGTTACATTATTGCATATATTTTATTATGTGTTCAAAATCCTCAGCCGCAAAGCAGCATCGTCTAACTATTGTGTAGTACAACCAATAAAGCAATAGTTTAGCTTGTTCATTATAGCAACAAGCAGTACAATAACAGAATAACACTGCAGTCGGTGCATTGCAGTTGTAGAAAACATTGCATGAAACTGATTTTGAAAACTGCAATAACCAGATTTCCAGGTCAAATTGTCACTTTTTAAGTCACAAAGGCGTTTTTTAATGTAATGATGGAGGTTTTCAACTTTGTTAGAACTATCACATTTTATGTAGCCAAGTCAGATCTCTTGTTCTTCCTCTGCATTATATATATAATGTCGAGCAGCTGCCAAAAAGAACAGTACAAGACAACCAAATCAAAAGAACAGTATATAGATAAAGAGCGTTATTTTGCCTTTTTGCTGACTGCTTTTAATACTTCACTGTGGTTTATAGTGTCATTAAATTCGTGTAACCATACATTCCAAAGAGAATTCTATTCCCACTAACACTGACTGACATAAAAAGTCGACAAGGAAGAGCGATACGAGTCATGTGCAGACTTTGATTAGGTCACATTCAGCTGATTTGATTGTCTACCGCAGATAATAATAAAATATTATTATAATAATATTATAGAACATTTTTTTATGAAATGTATTCATTTTTAAGCTGTATAGTAGAGGTGGCAACAAGCCGAGCCGATTTTTTTACACAGTTTTTGAGTTCGAGCCGAGTTCGAGCCAAGCCTTTGTAAGGGAGCGTTCAAGAATTACGAAGATCAAAATTTCCCGATTTTTGGACCCCTCCTCCCCCATGAAGACATTTGAGCGATTTTTCCTAACTCCCCCCCCCCCAGACTTGGAAAACTTTTTTCAAAAGATTTCCGCATACCCTTACATGTACTTAACATGAACCTCATGTGTATAAATATCATGTGAAAACACGTTTATTATGCGACTCATCAAATGATCCCAGTTAAAGCCGAGTAACGGGCTAAAATCTATTAAAAAGTTATACGACGAATAAAGGCGCGAAAGTCACATCTCCTACTCTAATACACGAGAGTGTGATTTACACTCGGGTTAAGATTTTAACTCGCCTGGACCCTATTGTAAGTTAAACGAAGTGAAGCTGATTTAGCTGATTTTTATCAGAAATCACCTATCAGCATTTCTGGATCGTTCAAATGCACAATAAATGCATAACTCGCAGAAATTTAACAGATTTTACCTTGGAGCATTTTAAGAACCCCTATACATAAAGCATGGCATCAGTAAATGTACTGCACAATACGACAATCATAAGCGCTTACGAGAATCATAAGCGCTTACGAGAATCATAAGCGCTTACGAGAATCATAAGCGCTTACGAGAATCATAAGCGCTTACGAGA
>JAQFYB010002570.1:0-23796 GCA_034694085.1 Pogonognathellus longicornis
AGGGGATTGAAATGAAAGTTTTGGAGTCAATACCCTTTGACAGAGTCTTTATTAAGGTTAGTGCAAATAATTACCAACTAATCCCTGTATTTACCCTTTTATGTCCAAAGCTTTGTTTGTGTATATGTTTATTATTTATATAGGCAACAGACAGAGTCGTTTCATTTAGTACTTACTCCTTCGTATATAAACTAATCAATAAATAATAATATGCTAATTCCGGCAAATGTCTTCAATAGGTGTTTACTGTAGAAATACACCTGCTACCAGAAGAAACAATAAAAATCCTCGAGCGGTTTATGCTCTCCAAAGGATATCGTCTCGTTACAAAATCTGGCATCGATTTTATCTTTGCTCACGAAACAATTCTCTGAAAAGATACTCTCAATCACCAAGAAGAAACCAAAAACCAATAGAATTTTCTTATAAGATTTTTAAATTCCAGAGCCTCTGAAGATTAAATAATTCAATATCTGATAATAGTGTTTTATGCCTTCGAAACGTGATAATTTAATCATTTTTGGGGCGATTTTATAATAGTGGTGCAGAAAATGTTATATTTCAGTTGTGTGAATTGTAATAGTAAATTGTGTAACCTTTGCAATTGTAAAATTCAGATACATATGGGTTAAATATTTTTGCAATCTAACTGCATAGATTAAATTGTTGATTGTTCAGTGTATTAAATATAAATGTATTAAAAAATGAATTACTAAATGAATACAAAATAACAAGTTCATTGGAGCATGAATGACACACAGACAAATGACAAGACATGACATCACATAGCCTGACCTATGGAGTTTGACGAATGAAGTTATTTGCATAATGATGTCAGACTTGATGTTTGTAGTTGTAATGAGCTATAATGTCATTAAAGTCATTATTGGTTGAGATAAGTAATTCAGAGCAAACAGTTTGTTGGATGGACAAACTAACTCATTCATGAATCAGTGTACAGTACACACATCATGTATGTATATTAATTGACTAAAACAGGATACTAATAATACTCATCAATTCATCATTATTATTAGTCATTATTCTCATTATATTATGTAATGCATATAGAATGTACAATGTATGTAATACACCTACTGATGATGCTATTTTAGAATCGTGTACATACATAGGTAAATCATTATAATATGTAAATATTATGTAGTTAAATAGGTATTAATGGAATTTTTGGGAAGTTGGTGTGTCACAAAAGCTTTAACTAAAGGTAAAATATCGAATACTTAAATAATACTTACTACTGCATGACTAATCGTTTATTTATTGCAATTATATTTGCATATGAACTAAAATTATTTCATGGAAGTTGCTTACCAATACGAATATTTTAATTTACATATTGTTAGCATGTATAGTTTTGGGATGCTTTATGACTAAATGATATAATATGACTAAAGGTTTTATGTGAGGAATATTAAAATTATCACTTTAGGCATTGTTGTAAAAAACAATTAAATTGTTGTGATTTTTCTTTAAATAGCCTTAAGGAGCTCCTGCTTCAATACGGAATAATAAAACGTAGATGCAACAATAATAAAAAATGCTTTTTATAAAGTTACCTTTTTCAATAAGCAATATAACAACACCTGAACCAGAGCAATAATAAAACATGCTATGTTATGTGTGGGTTTGTATTTAGGTATGTATACAGTTTAAATAGCTTCCCACAGTAGTTCTCTTCAAAATCTTCAGAATAGTTGCATAAGCAATATAACATACCATAATAAAAGACAAGGAGGTGAGAGTGCGACAAGCATTTGTATTAAAAATCCCTGTTACCCCACGCAGTGTGAACTGCAAAAGCAAATAAATTGGAAATTCTTTGCTGGATCGATAACAGAATCTTTATGAGATCTCTAATTTCTTCCAGTGTGAATTATTCTCACAGGATCCCTACTTCAAGATACGTTTCCCTTCTTCCAGCAAGGCTACGGCTATTAAACTGTAAAAAGACTTTTTTACTTCTACTTGCATACAGCAAGAGAGCTATAGAAGGAGAGTAAATATAGCAGTCTCATCCATTTCTTCCAACGAATTCAAGTTGTAAGTCATTGAAGCAGTTTTTTCCCTTCCAGCTGCATCAACTAATTAAAATTAACCTTGACTCAACACTCCAGTCAGGCACAAACCTTAATTTAACTAACATTTTATGCAACTGAAATTCATTTGTCGTGAGTAATGTGCTAACAGTTTACTTCCAATTCCAACTCCAAAGCGCGTGGATTCTATATCTACAATTTTTACTACAACACGCCGGTATCAGTACACTAACCCTTACCTCTTTTATATGTTAAATAATTTCATTTGACACAATAATATTATTATGACTTCCAAAATATGAACTACAGAATCGGCAATCTATATCTGTCAAATGAAATTAATTGAATTTGCAATATTAATATAGAGTTTGGAACCGTATTTACCAAAGGGGGAATAAAAATAGTAATAGTGGTTGGTTGAAGTTGAATGTGCTTATAAAAATCCAAGATGTAAAAAATATTTTATATTGTGTTTGTACGCATTTGTGTCAATTCCGTCTGAATATGTATAGGTACTTAAATAGGTACCTATTTTAATTTTACGACCTTGCACATGAACGAAAATGTTAACCTTCTTTTAAAAATTACATTTATAATTAGGTATGCAATTATTTATTTTACAATTAGTTTTTACACCCTTTGAGTAGCCGCGTGAGCTTTTTATTTTTCAATTTTTTGTACATACAGTACAGATACATTGTGGAAAAATTAATCACTCAACAATACATGACAATATTTTCTAAACCTGTATTTAAACGTACTTCGCACATAATAATTTTGTGACAATTTTTATTAATCAGGAAGGTACACGTGCATAGAAGCATAAAGGTATACCTACATGAGAAAATAGAAGTAGGTAATACAATACATGGCATAGCACTTTGTATTTATAATCTTCTCATCGATTTACTTTTGATCTACTTACAAGTACATAATCTGAAATTGGATTGAAAACATCAAAGCCGATCTCATTCCTTGGCATGGAATACATTTACAACACTTACATTGCTCCATTCATAATAATCATGTTCAAGTCAGCACACAATTTATTAATGTACACGACCTTGTTTTTGATGATACTCATCGACTTTTAGTGGCAAATTGTAATCGATTTTCCGTTTACCGGCTTTTGTATGCCATACTATTACCGCGTTTGTGTATCCTTAATTTGTTGTGTATATTATGTGTAGTATTTCAAGTAGTAATGCATACATGAATGTTTTCTAACAATATAATATTGTAAGCATAATGTATATGCATACTATATGTGTCTGTTTGTACAGATATGCACATGCATAATACATGTTGTACTTACTAAATAATGCACAGCATAATTTTCAACAACATAGATAGACGGAATACCTCAAAGCTACAGATGCAAAACATAGAGCTGTAGCTTTCCACGCGCTGCTGTAGTGTACATAGAAGTTTTATGTAGTTTAATAGCAACAAGCAATACAGGACAAGTATAAACAGAACGAAACGAGTAATGTCTGGCTGTCATGTCACAACTACTCACGACCTTACAACAACGACTTCTCCTACAACCAAATGCATCTTTACATATTTACTATACCTCTAGTCTCATTTGTTTTTGTTGAGGAGCAATGTAGACATTTACAATACACATATCCCCATACAGTTACCAGTATACCGGTATACTCTTCTTTAACACATACAGACATACATTACAAGAATCATTCTCAGTTTATAAATCTAAACTAACTTGGATTGGATATGCAAGCAAATTGCACTGCACATTGTAAACTACATGCAAAAAAGCTGGCTACATACTGCACTAATACCAAGCTACATTTTATCCGTCTTTACAATAGTAGGTGTTAGTTATACTAGAGATTCTACATACAATACTTTATAAATTCGCTATATGTTGCATGTATCTGTGTATAGTGTGTAATAGAGTGTATAGAGTAATTTTATGATTGCATCCTCCTCCTCCTACATAACATAGGAGCATATATCTCAACTCAACCCACTACTTATCCACACTATACACATGTATAGTGCATTTGTTGGGTTATTATTTGTAGAGACATTCTCAACCGATACATAGTTCCACGTATTTGTGCTATGTGGTTAGTAGAACATACTACTTTCATTCTTCTATTCCTATACAGAATGTTTTACTATTTCCACCTATACACTGCTAGAAGTAGAAGAGTATAGTAGAAAAGTGATGATAGTATTACTAGTTAGTTCTAGTCAACAGCAACTTTGGCATTTAACATCCTTCTCTGACTCTACTCCGTGCCATGTCTGAGTCATAGGAGGAATTAGGTAACTAACTTGCAGATATTCTTTTGCCTCTCCTCTCTTTTCTGCCAGTTGTGCATATAAGGTACAAATAGTTTCTCTCCAGTTCACCAGCAGCGGCTAACATCATCAGTAAACTCTCCGTGTTCATCTCAGTTATTCATTTGTTTTGTCTACACTCAATACTACTGTACATTCACACAGTTTCTCAATTTGATTCCAAATACTTCGGCAGTACAGAAACAAACAACACAAATACTTACACTGCTAAATAGTTACTAGTTACTAGCACTTGCCGGTAAAGGTAAAATACAATTCAAAATCTCAAAATGGTTTTTGCGCCGATAAAGGATTGCCCGTGCCCACTGTGTGCCAAGGTACTTTTACAGTATATAATATTGTCTATAGTAGTCATGCTATAATCTTTTACTTTTAAGAAATACATACGGGTACCTATACAATAAAACTGCAAAAATATCTGTGTATCTTTTCTAGTAAGTTGCATTTCTTGTGCTTTGAAATACTAGTGTAGTAGGTACAGTGTATGGCTAATGTATTTCTATATATATTATTTTAGAAAATTGAAAATATATTTTGCTTAGCTTAGCTTTGCTGTGAACGTATGTAGACACTACTTTACTTACTCTGTCAAGACTTTACACAAGAACGTAGGTAATAAATTCTTCAGAAGTTGACTACTCTCTCTCTCTCTTTCTGTGTGTGTATTTGTGCTGCTTGTTACTAGTACAGTGTGGAAGGGACTGTTACTTACTAAAGCTACTACAGTTATACAGAAAAATAACAGCAGAATAAGGATGGAGCGAGACACACACTGAGAGAAATGTGTACACTCTACTATATATAGTAGCTAATCGAGTACACACACATACATACAGTATACATACAAAAGAAAATATTGGGAATTCTGTTTTAAATGGAAAGTTAAACTAGCCCAGATGTAGTTTCATGCTGAGAGTTTCTTTTACTGCAATTGAATCCATACAGATACCAAGAGACATAAACGTAACGTTGAACGTGTAGCAAGTAAGCAATAGAGCAAGTAAGGAAACGAAATAATTCCAATTGGGTCGTAATAAACATCTGGAGCTCTTGCAGTTTAGTCACATAGGCGTAGTCTCACATACACCACGCATATATACAAACATACACATATTCTTCTTCTTATTCTTCATAGTATCCCTCTTGGTAGACATCATAGGCATGGAGTAATATATAGGTACACTTTTTACACTTTCTGTGCGGCAAATTCTGTTTTCTCACTGGTTTAGTAGTTCCTATCCTACGGAAGTTTTTCAAGATTGATAAAACCGTGTGGAGTGAATACACACAAGGAAAACTAAAAAGTAACAAACCAAATCAAACAGTAGATCAGTAGTAGTAAAGAAAAAGAACATGCCCAGTGTTCTTCTCTCGACTACATAATATAGGCAAATAAGTCAGTCAGTCAAAGTGATTTGTTTATTTTCGTGAGCTGACGTCATTTGCATTCTCATACTGATAAAGTAATGTGTACACGTACTGGTGTTTGTAGGTGCATGTTATTTCTCCTCACAGTATTAAAGCATTATTCTTCCTACCTAAATAGTGCCTACTGTCTTAAACATAAATTTTTTATAGGTACTAGCACTTGTATGTAATTGTATGATGTAGTATTTTATAAGTGATGGTGTATTATACACATAGGTATAATAATATGTGCTTTGAAATATTTTTTATCTTGAGAACTTTAGTATATAGGGATTACTAGCGTTAGTAAATCAAAGTGACTGGTACAACCAACCACACAGCCATACACTCACACAGCAGCAGCTCTGTACTACTTTCCTACTTAACTAACAATAAATAGTGTATAACTACCATTCATTTTCTATTTCTACATTTCTATAGCATAAAAGACACTTAGTCATCTTACATACTACTCTGTGGCTAATTCTGCATCCGCAATATGTCAAATTCAACGACACTGTTGTAAAAGACGACAAGGAAAACGTTGACACAAGCTGGAGCTCCAGCACTTGCCTTTAGGAGTACTCCTTACTCACTACTACTACTACACGTAACATAGTAATGCAATATTTTTGCAAAGTTTAGCAATAAAATAGCAATTCCGCAAATACAAGCTGCTAGTCAAGTAGTAGCACTAGGAATGCACTTCACTACCACAGTAGTACTAGTAGTAGTAAAATTCTCTGGTTTTGTTTGAAACTTTAAAATGGATTTGTTTCAGTGTAGCTTTCTTCTACATATTACACTTACACACAGACTCCTTCTTGCTCCATTCCATCATAGTAGATTTGTATTGTAGTAGAGGAATAGAGGTTCACATGAAAATACTAAAAACACAGCTGTCTAATGTAAATGTATAGTATTTCGTGGAAATTCTGCCTGTGGAAACATCAGAGAAAGAGAGAGACACACAAAGAGAGATACACCCGCAAACAAACACAGCCCTTGCCACACATTCTTTTGACTCTTTACATTACATCAATTGCAATCGCTGCTCCAGTTTCTTTTCTTTTAAACGCACACATTCCATTCCACTTCAAATGCATTGTAGTGTACTTCTAGAACTACTACAGCTATTTCTCCTACTACGAAAAATACGTGCAGAAAGAAAACTAAAGTACCTATAAGATTATTGGACTCCTATACATAAAGCTCTTAGAGTTGTGTAGCTGTACGTGTAGGAGGTATGTACCTAAATATACACAGATACTAAGACACAGCCTAATGGTATCATTGAATCACATATACAGATAATATATGTAGCACGTAGTTTTGTGCTACTTAAGTATATGTAGTGTATATAGGTAGGTACATGTATTTGATATGATGATAATATGTTCGTTGGTTGTGCAATAGGAATAATAGTGTAGGATGTATTTCTCTTTGCATTTTATTTTCCAACATGTAGTCCACCGGTTTCGTAGTTCATGCCTTAGGGAAAAGAAGGTTGTTTTTGAGGTAAAGTAAGGCCAAGACATTGCGAAAAAACACCAAAGAACTACTAAAGCTAATCCTAATGTTTTACAATGGAAGAAGTCGCTGTGTGTACACTGGAAGGGAGATATTGCAGATTTTTTGCCAATGGCATCTTCTTCCATTGTATATAGGAGGTACTATATAGTCGTCTATTTTCTGACTATTTTCTCTTGCTATCTCCATCAGCTTATTTTTGTGGAGGATAGTATTTCAAAGCTTTTTCGTGTATTATCTGTTGTATGTGCAATCTACGTGGTTGTGTGGTTTATTGTATCTGTTTGTGGTATACTTATACTTATGTATGTGGAGTTGAAAAGCAGTGAGTGAGTATGTACGAACCACACTGCGATTACATTTCCTTTTGATTCTTTATTCTGATTCTAACGTGATTTCGACTGTGTATAGTAAAGTGAGTGCAAGTTTTTGTGTTGCACTCACTCGCACACGACTCACCACAAAGAAATCCCAAACAAACAAAAATACGTAGCACATCAGTACAGTACAGTGGAGGGTAATGTGTAAGTATTAGGCTACAATACTCTGACTGACTGACGGAAAAGTTATATTATTGCTACTGTACACTGTTTCTACAATATGACAAAACTTTCATGTTAACTTCCATTACGTTTGCATAGCGTCATGTATTTGTAGTAAGAGATTCTAGGAAGCAAACAGGAAAAAATTATTACATGACGAGTTTTTTATTTAATTTTTTACTTAAGCACTGCATTTTATTGTATTACTTATAGTAACTGCTACAAATACAAGAGCTACTATTATTATTCCACTATTGCACACTCAGACCTAGAACTGAATTGATTTTCGCTATTTTATATTCTTCTGCTCTGCACTGCTCTATCTATCAAAATGAGAACGGTAAGTTCAACTTTGCTCTTTTCCACTGCACAGCACGTATTTATATAACACTACTACTTTATACTAAACTTTTCACTGTCTGTGTGTGTCTATGTACACTTCTGACAGATTTTTATCAGATTCTTCTTTAGTGAAAGTGTGCTCGTCTGTCAAGAAATATTTAGGGAGTATTATTGTAATTTGAAGTGCAGTGTGTAGTAGAAAGTATAAAGCACTTGAATAATCTTTCACTTTTCTGCAATGCAATGTGCAGAATATTCCTACAGTTCGAGCCTTTGCGAATTTCGATGCCGAGGCGGATGCAACTGCCCTGAAGGAGGCAATGCGAGGTTGGGGTTGCGATAACGAAGACATTATTAATATTCTGTCAAAACGTTCATCGAATCAACGAGAGGCTATTGAGGTCGCCTACAAAAATCTTTTTGGAAAGGACTTACTCGAAGATTTGAAAAGTGAGTTGGGTGGAAATTTCGAGAGACTGGTCGTGGCATTGATGCACCCATGGCCCCAACTCGGAGCAAGGGCACTCAAGAAAGCCTGCAGTGGTGCAGGAACCAACGAACAAACTTTGGTCGATGTTCTATGCACCGCCAACAACTGCCAGATTAAAGAAATTGCAGAGGCGTACAAAGAAAGTAAGTCAACCAACCACAAACAGCTTTAACAGTTACAATCCTATTTACTGTTAAGTTAACTGGATGAAGTATTGTTCAATCTATTGTTGTCTTTAATGAGTATTATGCGACTGAACGTTAATTTGTCATTTGATATCAAAATGCTTCTCAGCTAAAATTCAGAAATTTATTTGCTAATTTATTTTCAGTGTATGACAATGGTTTGGAAAATCTCTTTGAGAGCGAATTGGGTGGAGATTTCCAGAATTTGATGATTGCTGTGGTGCAAGGAGCCCGTCATGAGAATGACCCTCCAAACCCAACCAAAGCAAAAGAAGATGCTCAAAATCTTCTTGAAGCCGGTAAAATACAATCTTCACAATTACTCTTCTAGTGATTTTTAGTCTCATACAAACGATTTAACGGTTTAAATCTACTAAAAAATTATTTTTCTATTCTTGTTGCTACATTTCGGGAATAGCTTCCTTATTTATTTTATATTGAGTCGTATGTGCGTATAATACAATTGTAATATTATGAAATTCACTTTATATTTTCCTTCATTGTGTACATACACGAGGTTGAATAACCTAACAAGGAATAGGCATGCCCGGAACTCTGTATATTAATAATTCTATAGCGTTTGGTTGTGTATTGACAAAAATATGAGAGTGATTTTTGGTTATGGAAGATTTGGCGACGAGAATAGTTTGTGTGATTGAAGTTTAACGGTTTGTTGTCGGTGTTGACAGGTGAGCTTAAGTGGGGGACAGATGAATCGTCCTTCACGGCTGTTTTGGTTCGAAATAGCTACGCCCAGCTACGTGCCATCAGTTCAGCTTACCAAGAGATTGCGGATAAGTCTTTGGAAGAAGTTGTCGAGAGTGAGCTGTCTGGAGACATGCTCCTAGCTGCCAAAACTATGTGTATGCTTTTTCCTCATCTTTTCGTATTATACTTCTTCGTACATTTATTCTTCACAGTTCATTTCATTTCGTTACATACGAGTTATGGCAGTATAAGTATTATTGTGCAATATACCAGAAAGGGAAAAGAGGGATTCATTCAAATGTGATTCAAACTCAACTCAATGATATTATTTGTATTCTGTATATGAACTGTGTAAGTTCCATACGTAATTCAAAAGTGTACGAGTGTCATACAAATATTCATACTCATACCTAAGTACCGTAGTGGCGCCAATAATACCCCATGGGGTACTAGATTTCGGATTGTATTTTTCGCTGTTATTACCTCAATAATTCCCCAGTGGGGATTTATTTTGTCCATGGGGAATTAGGATTTGGAGTGCTTTTTTATTTTTGCCACGATCAATGGTATGAAACAAAAATTTTGATTTTATTCTCTAGTCAAGAGAAGTAGTTTAATTCATACACAAAAAAGGCCATATTATCATAAGATATAAACTCGATTCTTAAGTCAAATGTACAAATCAGGTTTTTATCATTAATTAGCTTTAGTCATAATCAGTCTGAATCTGACGCCTCATATAAAATGTGTGATATCATCTTTGGTATATAACTTGCTGGTAAATTTTGACACACTGTGGTCTTCTTGCGTAAACTTAGTCCTCTTCGCTGCATAAAACGAGTAACATAACGTAGCCCTCCAAGAAATGGTGGTTCTTCGGGGAATTCTGCTGACAAAGAAACTGCCTTGGCGAGTACTCGGGCCCTGGAAACACACAGCTTTAGCTCCCGCTGATTTAAAATCCAGGAATTTAATGCATCCTCCATGACATACTTTTATCTCAACCTTCTCAAGTTCATTACCTTCGCTTATCAGATTTTACTTGAATGTGTAACTAAGAAAAGTTTGGTATATGAATAATATGAGGTGGGGTACTATTATGTCCATGGGGAATTAAGATTTGGATGACACAATTTATGACTGGTAACATAATAGTACCCCACCTGGGGAACTATTTTGTCCCTGGGGTACTATAAGCGCCAGTACGGTATTTTACGTGATATTTGACTAATGCTGTATTTTATAGCTACCTAGTACCTACTAGGTACACATAATTCAGAAAAGAGTTTTTATAACGCACCTTAAGATGTAGAATATGTGTATGCAGGAATTTTGAGTTTGCAAGTGTACAAACATTATGTAAATATGTAAAAACGCATGGAAATATGTTGAAAATAATGCGTTTTCTATTGCAGTGGCTGTTGCAAAAAGTAGCGATGGTTTTTGGGCTACACGTTTGCACGACTCTATGGCCGGGATGGGAACGAGTGATAAAGCTCTGATTAATATCATCGTGGCTCGTTCAGAAATCGATTTGGGAAATATTAAAAAAGAATTTGAGAAGCTCTACGAGTCATCTTTAGAGACTTGGGTCCAGGATGAGTGCTCGGGAGATTACAAGAAGTTACTCATTGCCCTTATCGCAGGATAAGTCTTCACACTGTCTCAGCACAAGTGTTACATGGCTCTGTTGCAGTCGCTCTCGCTCTCAAGATGACCCTACCAAATGATTTAACGTGCAAAACCGTTTTGCTTTAAAACACTTACACAACCCCAAAGCCTAAAGCATAGGGAATGTGCGTGAAGAAATTATTAACACAGCTTTACATTACTTCATTACTTATAACACATTGTGTAATTTTAATAGTGATACAGTAGAAACTTACTTGAATTGTACGCACATTCAAAAGTACATTACCTCTCTATGTATTCTATAACAGTACTTCACATTTTCCGCTATATTGAATTACATACCTACTTTATAATAATTATGTGTACTTTATTGTACACACTAAATGTTTATCTTCTATTAGTATGTAATTAAGTACATTCTTTGTGGTTATACTTATTAATTGTGATTGCTTAAATTGAAAATGTGTATTACTTCATATTTTGGTTCAACCACATCCAAAGTTAAAATCTTGATTAAATTATGACTCTGCAAGTCTCATCTGTACGTAAAGGTAAAATTCCATTGTCAAGTGAGAAAAATTTATTTTTCTTTGTGTTCTGAGTTTTCAGATGTAATTATTTAGTATTCTGTTGCTTAGAGTAGTAAATGATTTTAAGTGTAGTGCTGTAAATTCATAATTTCGTTAAAATATCTAAAAGTGGCAATTACTATTGTTATTATCTACCTTTTGAGAACATTATTAGTAAAGATGGTCTAATCTGTAAATGCAATTCTAGATAATAAAGCACTTCAAAAATATAATCATTCAAATTCATCTTTTTAAAATTATTAGCTTTACATTTCTATTGGTTCTAGAAGAATATAAATGCACGTACTTTGCTGTTCAAACTGTATTCATTTCAATTCAGTGTTCCAAATAAATAGGTGCATTAATTCATTCATATTATGTACAATTACAATTTAATTGTATTCCAAATTATCGTTGGATTGTCAGATCTAATAAGAATTGCATAAATAATAAAATTCTATATAGACAGAATGGTTAAACTGCATTTAAAGTTAACAAAATGCTTGATTTGAACAAGTTACTTTATAACAGTAGTATCTCAAGCAAGAAGGGCTGAACTTGATCTTGAAATGTGAAACAAAATCTCATTATTATCAACGACAACATGCACCACCCGACTTGAGTAAAACCACCAAGAACCGTGAACCACAACAGTACACCATAACATAAAATAACACTTGATTCTGGACTGCCGTTGTAAATTGTATTCGTGCAGCTACTTATATAGGTATTATGTAGAATGTAGAATGTTTTAACATTGAGTTGCAATGCAGAATACTGTACTTGCATACCAAACCATCATCATCTCAGTTTACAATGAAAATCTGACAAAAGACATTATGTGTAACTTGCTACTATAATATTATTACTTCATTTTGCTTCTAGCACAAAGTCTCTTTCTCATTCGTATAGAGTTTCCATATAAATGAGAAAATAACACCATTTACGACATTACGACCTTCTACTACACAGTTATACTTCGTATACTGTACATTTATGCGTAAGCTCGTAAAGTGCATTTGGAAATCTTTGTTGTGCCTTATTACTATTGCAAGAATTGTGTGTAACTGCATTTATATTGAGTTTTCTTAGGAGAAAGTTGTTTGTACACTTGAGAAAACAATTTTGTGTTGTAAAGTAGGGTTGACGACTGTCTGAATGAATGAATGAATGACGGAAGGAAGGAAAGGGGAAGTTGTGTGACTGTAAGAATACACCGCCTGTATTTGTACTAAGAGGGTGAGTGAAATGAAATTCAATGCAACTGCACCGATCTATTTATATTATAAACAAATACTGTACCTACAAAGAAGAACTACATGTACCTATACCAGTATACTCACACCAATTTTAAACTGGCTTTATTTATTTATTTATATAGACTTTATATTAAAAGCGAGAAGAATAAAAAGCTATAGTTTAAGGTATAGCTGGTATACTACAAACGTACGTGTTAGTCTTGTTTGAGAAAATATAAATTCTAAACATGTAGCCTTGCTTTACAAAACTCTACATAATAGAATACAAGTTACTAAACATAAGTTGTTTGTCTCATGTTGTGCATCCTGTATAAATCTACGCTATAAAATAAGTCATTCAAATTCAGTGTAGTATGCTTATATAGTTACTTAATGCAAGAAGTGCAGGGCTCAATAGATTCACCAGAAAATAAAATAAGTCAAGTTGTAGTGCACAGCATGCAGAATTCAATAATGCATCTTATTATTTAAGTACAAAGTGCATTATCGTATATAACCTACCTCTGCCCCTGGAAATGATAAAAATCTCATAATCGTAAATATCTTTAGCATAGAATAGAGATACTAGTAAAGGAAATGGACTCACGTATATAAAATTTGTCATTCAAATCACAAATAAAGAGAATGTCAAACTTGTCAAATAAATTGACTTTTTTCCCACTTTGCCCAATAATAGTCAAAAGCATAATAGCAATGTGACATTTTTATAATTTCATACGAATGGGTTACGTCTTACGTGTCTGAAGTTTCTTTCCTTTGCACATCTAGATACTACATAGATACATACTCCTAGTGTAACACCAAAGTAGTAAACATGACGCGTAGCTCCATAAAATGATTTCCCATTCTTTATTTGCATAGTACTACAAGGAAAAAGAAACTTTCCAGTGAAAAGTAACGATTCAATAACTATTTGCTACATTACACGTTCTATTTCATATACAGGTCCTTTTAATAGTAAGTATACATTATACATATAGCCCTGCTTGTGTGAAATACTTTTCTACGAGTCTGTCTATCTATATATACATTTAACACATTGATACCTACCTAACATGAAATATGAAACGTGCTCGATCTACAAGTACCACTATACAGATTTACAGCTACCCGTGTAGTAAAACACAGTAGTATAGAGTGTGGCTTGATTTAACACAGAGTTGTTCATTTGTTTTCAACAACCATCCAAACATATCAAAGGGAATGAAATATTTCTCATTAAAGCACTTCTCGTGAGTTTCAAAATAATCAATCAGGTCTCTTATGCTATACAACACTGTTTTTGGTGTGCACACACAATTGAGACGATCTGATACTTATGTTACGTAACACGGTTAACAAACACACACGTACAAGTTATGTTAGAATTTGATATGGGAAGATTATTGACGTAGGTAGTTGGTACTAGGTAGGTACCCAAATAATAATAATAATATATGAGAAAGTGATGTTTGATTTCAGTAGATATAACGCAAAGTACACTTTGTTCGTAATACTACAGTTCTATTACTGTTGCTTGTTGGCTACACACTGTGTGTGTTTACGGGTAGTATTAGGAAAAGTAAGGAAATAAAGCAAACTGGTTCTAGTACTAGGGAAAAATAAAATAGGAAGAAATGGCAAAGTAAACTAAAAGCAAGGAAACCAAGCGAGTCACTTGAAAAAGTCCAAAAAAGAGTTGGTTGCTTGTCGTCCTGTCGAAATAAGTAAGTCGATAGGATTGCTTTTCGTTTCGTCTACTTTTACTTAAACTTAAGGAGTACTTTAGTTATAGGAGAGTCTGCCGGGCAACTTACACACAGAATAAAGTAACTATCCGAATCTGGATTTCCGATAGCATGTCATGCCACAAACAGCTGGCCCCTCTTCTACTTTCTCTCTGTCTACACTTTATTTCGTACACTCAACACGGTTTACTTTTCCTTTCGCTTCGCAAAATCGTATCAACCAAACTTGCGGTGTCATACCGCATACCTTACTTTACTTACTTACAAACAGAACACCACGAACGCTACACTCTGTACGTTGAGTAAATGTAGTAGGTTTTAGGTATTTATATTAAGAGTACAAATAGTACTACCACTACTAGAACATGTATTGAAGAAATAGATTAGAAATACGAGTACAAAGCATATAGACAGAGAAAAGTTCTAGTAGCCAAAACACACACCAAAGCATCTCAACTACAAACCAACAAAACCCATAGACAAACTTAGGTCGAAACTATTTACACCAATATTAAAGTAAAAGTTACATTATCATGTGTACACACAAGAACACACAAAATGACCAGAGATCACTCATACTACGTGTCAGTGTTACTCAATGTATTTCACAAACCTGTGTAATACATACAAGACACAGATACTAAACACTATACATCATAAACTATTTTCTTTCACTGTACTGTACTTGCCTACAAAGTAATACGGAATTCAGTTGTTAGTAAGTACTTGATTACAACAAAGTATGAGTAACTTAATGAATATTTTTAACAAAGTAAAATTAAAGTCATCAATGAACAAAATGTTTCTAACCACATTGTACTTTGTACTGTACTACATCATGAATAACACATCAGTGACAGTGACACATAATAGGATAGATCAATCTATTTAAGAATTTATATTGAGAATATTATTATTATAAGGAATAACTCGATTGGCATAAATGTGAAAAATGACGCATTCCATAAATGTAAGAACTAAGAATCAATTTCAGAATAAATATCGTCTCTGAATGTTAATCTTTCAAATAATATTCACGTATGTATCATGTAGACACACGTACTCAAAGAATTAGTGTACAATTTTCAATTCTATTCACAAATCGACTAATTCCTTTCTAATGGTTGAACGATCTTGAGAATCTGGGCTTAAGCTTTTAGGTATTTAAACCTAATCGCATCTGCATCTGCAGCAAAACAGATCAATGAGAGATTTCGTCATTTGCATATTACACCAATTTTGGATACAGTTCAAAAACTGTTCAATAAAATACTACGTCGATCGACCTTGCATTGCATATAATTATTATGTGTAGGTACATGCGTCCTTACACGAACACAATTCATTTGTTTTTATTCATTTAAACTATAAACACCAAGTAGAATTCTTGATTACGTAATTATTATTATTATTAAATAGGCATGATAAGTATTTTGTGTTCTTTGAATTTAATAGTGTTATTAGCCTGATTGTAAGTTATGCTTTGAAAAAAACATTCATGTGAAATAAATATGACGTTGTATCAGAATTATGAGCTGTAGGAAAATGAACGACCCAGGGCCAACTATACAATTCGACGGAAGACAATTTTGACTTTCAAAAGGGGAAATGTGTTGTCAAAGAGCAAAATTTAGTTTTTATCGTAGCGTTCAGAAAAGGCAAAACTGGATGTAGTAAAATGTATCAATTGAAGCAATTTAATAATAGTGAGTTGACAATTTGAATCAATGGATGTTATCAGTCAAAAATTCAAAGACCCACGGCATTGCAACGAGAGTGAAACTATAATATAGTTTACAATAAAATTGTGTTGTTGCATGCAATCTCCAAAGAAACATTTGACTTCAAAGATTTTTTTTCTCTCTTTTAGTTGAGAAAGAAACCGGAACAGCATGAGGAAATGGAAATATTATATTTTCAAGTAAACTGCTCTTTTTTTATCCACAGCAATGCAGTGCTCGAAGTGTTACACAACACAAGTATATTTTATTTAGTATATATGTGTACAGCGCTAGAATTCTGTGTGTAGGAGATTGTGGAATATATTGGAGCGTCTTGTGTGATTCCCGAAAGTGACATGACATGACAGATGAGAGAGCGACTTTTTTGCCTTTTTTAGACTTTTCAAGTGACAGCATCAGTTCTCTCCGTCTCGACCTTATCACAGAGACACAATAAGAGAAATAAATACACTGAAGCGTGTACTTTTGCATTTTCTTAGCTCTGTAAGGTCAAAGGAACTCTCGCCAAAGTCAAAAGTCATGCAGTCACTCAGTCAACTATTTATTTCTGGGATGGAGTTGCTGCTGTTGCTGATGTCTGCTTCAGACGACCTTATTTATTCCACCACAGGAGGTTTGCACTTTCCTGTCGTTTCCTTCATATTGGCAAAAACGAAAAAATTCTTTCAAGACACAACACCAGTCGAGTCCAATAATATTCAATCGACTCTCTCGTTACTATAAAAGGGGAAAGGACACAGCAGCAACACAACAACAACACATACAGTTTCATATTTTATATTTATTTCTTTTATACTCATACTACAGTATGGAGCAGGGACACAAAGATGTAGTTTTACAAGTAGGTAACTTCTTTCTTGCCAATTCTTTTCTTTTTACAAAAATCCCATTGGAAATATTATATTCCATTGCTACTGTACACTTTAAACGTGTAGGTAGGTGTATAGCACAACGAATGTTCTTTTTGTACAGCTCAAATAATAATGAAAATATTTATAGCATAAATGTCTATAAATATTCGCATATGCTAGACATCTATGCTTATGCCTTGTATTTATATCGTATACAGATCAGATACAGTATACAGATACAGATAAAATTACATTACTATATACCGATAATATTTACAATGTGTATAAATACATCAATATATATAGATCATGCCATTCCTGGGATTTTAGATTGTTATTGCATTATGGGGACAAAAACATTCGTAATGCTATTACTAAGCGTTTTCTATAGTAGTAGGTGTATATATACTTTGCACTAGTAAAAAATTGCTCGTGTTAGTGAGTGACAATCATTTTTGTTGCAACATTTTTGCAAATATTGAATTTGTAATGTCATACATATTTTGAAAACTAGCAAGTAATCAAATACTATTAAGAATAATTCTTTAAAATTTAAAACAATAAATTTCTTAGTTAGCCATAATCTGCTTATTTCGTATCTCTATGAATTAATGGAGCAATAGAATACTTTCCGTTAGTCGCTTTGTGTACTAAAAACTACAAATATTATTTATAGTACAATTAATAGTAGTGAGGTACATGTAGTGTAATATTGAAGAGATATTATTTGATTATTTTTAGGGGAAGTCTGTTTTTATGCTAGAGCTGTTTACGTAGTGTGGTGAAGTGCGAATGGAAAGGATTTTATCTTTTATTTCGACCACAAGAGTCAAGTGGAAAATATATCGGGGTTACACTAAAATGGCATGCTGATAGATAAAGGATCGTTTTTTCCGACTCATCGTTCCCATTATTGTATTGTATTGGGATGTTGTAGTGCGTATTTGTATTTAGTGTGTCAGTCAGCATCCAGTAAGTTGAGTTCACTCACCGATCCGCTATTTCTCTCTCATTCTCTTATGTATGAACTCAAGTCATGATCTTTGATACATATCTAGTAGTCTGAGCTAAAAAGAAGTTTGCTCCGAGGAAAAAGAAATTCAGAGATTTCATCCAACACTAAACAACCTCGTACGCTTGAAACCTTGTGTGAAAGATGCCCAATATAATGAAAACTATGAACCAACTACACAATGTATATACAATTTTGAAAGTTTCATACATTTGAGAAAAAGCTTCCAGTACATTAAAATTGTATGTTAACAATACTATCCAAGGAATTGTATAAAATACCCAATGTAACTACCAAAAAAACATTTTATACAAAAATTAACAATGATTTTATTGATTTTATTAACCGGATAATGTATATAGGTATAGGAGAAAATAAAGGTATTTTGAAAATAATTGCAAGATTGTATCCACATACATAAAATTGAAGTACCCTAGTAATATCTAAATACGATGCAGTAGATGACATTCAAGCCTTCTCTCGTGTGTTCTATGTATTCTAATGTTTTTATTAGCATTTCGAGTCGCATAATTGTAGATTTGGTTAAGTAACTAGTACTTATACAAAATTTACAACGCTAGCATTTCTTTTCTATACTATCTTTTTCTGTGTACAATTTTTATACCTACCTTATTTATCAAATCATAAGTCCTATTTCTTAAAGAAGGAGATGCTACAGATATAAAGGACATTTTAATTGGAAATAATCTATGTATTCACACCCCTTCAATCTATGTATTCACACCCCTTCAATCTATGTATTCACACACCTCACACAAACGGTTGCAGAAAAAATCTTGATTTTACAAATTTTGAATTTTAATAATTAATTTAGTATTTATGTTTTAATTTTTTTATAATATTTTTGAAACATATTGTATTGGGACAATTGCATATTTATACTGTCAGAGTTTTAAAACACATTCAAAGTGTTTTCTGGTTAAGACAAAAATTTTGTTTAGTTTTTTGAGAATTATTTTTTGGAAGAAATCTCCGCAACGCATTCGTGGAAAAAGCATAGGCGAAGTTTTATATTGTATAATATACTGTATTTACTGCAAAAGTAGTAGTGGCTCCGCGTTTTATTTACAAGGAAAAGATAGTTGTATGTGTGTGTGTTATGTAGTAGTGTAGTTTTTGTTGGGTGGTTTTGGTTGCAGCAATAATAGTGTATTTTGTTTTGTGCTGTATATAGTTGCTTGCTGAGGTTTGGTCGTCTTCGCATCTATAAGTAAACAGTGGGAGAAAGGTAAAAGTAAAGAAGAATACATTACGCAACACTTGAACCACAATAAACTGACTTTTCCCATTTATTTTATTATTTTCTTTCTAGTGGCTGCTCCTGCGTCTATCAGCTCTTCTTGTTGTGTGCCCTGTTGTTGGGCCATGCCTCTCTTTGATATTCTTGTTCACTACTCTAAGTACAGTAAAGCTTTCATTTTCTTTTTCTACGTTTCTGCCTTTGATTTTATTTCCTCGTGCTGTGATATTGTTCTCGTTCTTATGTATTTATTCCTACTTTGTCCAACCTTTCATTTCCATCCTATTGCTTTGTCAATTGTTTTCATTGAGGGCGAGTTTGGCTTTGATGACCAATACACACAACATGACAAAAATACATTGAGCTTGCAACATAAAATGCATCAGGAGAAAAAGGTGAGCCACACACGAAGTGAAATACAATCCCATAACAAAATATAAAATAAAAATGAAATGGTCATTTTTTAAATTGAGCACTTAACTAAAGATTGTAGTATACGATAGATTTTTCAACCCAAATGATTCATCTTGGTATAGGTGATTTTATTTACAATTCAGACAAGAAAGATACATGCAGAATATTTGTTAAATAATTATTGTAAATCACAGAGAATATATTGAAATTGATCGCGTAATAGTACAATGATCCCAAATACCTATGCAAAATATAAAATCAATAAAAGAATTAATATGTAAATAACAATCATATGAACTTTACTTAATTCAATAGTTTCTAATATTAAAATGAAATACATGACAATTACACAAAATGTGTTGAAACCCATGAGACTGAAACACATGCAAAAATAAAAATAAACCTTGCAGGTATCTGTATACTTAAATTTTCTTGTAAATTATGCAGCATAGATCTCGGTGGATACTTGAACATATCTACAAGAAATTTTAATAATATGTGAAACTTGTAGCTGGTTGGTGCTTTTACGTTTCTGCAACTTTGTATTTTCACATTCACTGTTATTTGAAACAATGTAAGTTTAAAATGCCTGAGGACATGAACTCTCCATCAAAAACAACAAAGCTGCGAGAGAGCTTGTCAAATGCAGAATCCTTTAGAAATCGGTGCTTGCATATTATGTTTTGTATTATTATATCTCTCTCGTGATTTCCAGTGACTGACTGAAGTATAGATGCTTCATGTACAGGAAGTTTTGTCAAGCATAGAGCACAGAATATTTTATACAATCTAAAAATTATGATCATAGAAAATATAAGATGGTGCATTAAAAATATTGAAAACATATTTAGGAACAGTTTATGGTAATGATACTCCCTGTGTATAATGTAACTCGATTATAATAGCCCTTTCTTTTTGCAACCTCACAGAGTAGAGCAGCAAATCTAAGAAAAACCTTTACCTTGGTAATATTATTACCATGAATTTTATGTGGGTACGTATAGCTAGTGCATTGGTTATTGCGATTTCAGTTGAGTTGAAGAGTACAGTGCCTATATATACGAGACACAGTTTCTGTATCATGATGACATTATTTCTCCTTTCCATTACTCCGAGAACTTCAATACTCTCAATAATAGTACCTACCTACACCTTTACTTTATAGTATATATTTCCTGAGGACATTATAGTGTTACGTTTCGTTGCACACCATCTGCTTCCAAAAGATTCTTAAATGCCCACGGCTCGTTTTACGTAAATTGCACGAGTATGGCAACAGCACCCGTCTCCAACACTACTTTTGCACAACTATAACAATATTACCTACCAAAAGTTAAACTAAAGTCGATACGCCACCCATACTGCTAAAGAAGTCCCTTTTTTCTTAAACCATAGCTTTATATCTTCAGACACGTAGACGTGTAGGTACTGTGTAGTTGTACAACAAAACTAAACTGCAAAATCAAAGAACAAAAACAAGACGTAGAAAAAAGATAGCTGCGTAGTTAAATAAAGGAAAGGAGAACAACGATAGGTAAGGGACTGACAGACGGTGTATGTGTATAACCCAAAAGCATTGCTTGCTATATATACACTTATGTGTTCATGTCGATTTGATGTACAATGCATCTCTTACACTTTGTAAAGTCAAGATTTCATATAGAACACACACAGTGTAGGTATTGTGCGTATTTTATGGACTGCGTATATCTTCAGGGAAAGTTCAAAGTGAAAAAAGCTGAGAGAGAAAGAAAGTTAAAGAGGAATGGCAAGGGATTTGGCTAAATGGTTACTATCACTATCGTAAAGTGTCTTTGGAATTTTCTCATGTGTGCCTTTACTATTTATAGATCTGTGGGGTATATATTGTACCTATAGAAAGGTATATATCTCTTATTACACGATTATGGGATACACGTTGAGCGATCACGGTTAAAAATTATTGTAGCGAAACGTCATTCCCTTATAATGCACTGCTAACAGTGTATCTACCTATACACATTTTATCTTTAATGTAGCAAAGACTCAGCTGAAATTTATTTAGTCAGTGAAGGTGAAAATTTCCTGGAACTCATTTCACTTGTTTAGTTTGGGTTTCGCTGTGTGTGGGTCTTCGCCTTTGGCGTTAGTCTAGTGTATAAATAGGTAGGTAGTATACAGAACACTAAAAATGTCGTTTGCAGTTCATTAACAATGAATACAAAACAAACCTTTCATGCACGTTGTGTACATTTGTAATTACATGGTGTAATAGTACCATGTTCAAATAGATACATTTTAACAATTTCATCATCATCATAGTAGTTCCCTCCTCCAGCAAAATGTAAACCTAAACTTACACAATTAGCATATTTTTAATTCATTTTTCTTTTTAATTCTTACATTTTGAAACTGAAACTTTGAACTATCAATCCTGCATATTAGTAGGCACTTCATTTTTTAAGAATTTTTAGAAAATAATATCTAAGTTTAGAATCTCTTTTCAGAGTTAATAACAATATACCGCAAACCGCAACCGATAGCAATCGAAAATTCAAAACAGTATTTTCTACTATATACTGTTTTGGAAATTATAATTCAAAATAAAAGGGCATATTATTATGCATAGAAATATAATTTCCTATGTGTTTGTGGATTCCTGTAGGTTATGTTAATATGATCGATGCATACCACCATATCAATATATCAACCTAATGACCCGAATTGGTTGCATAAATTATTGTGACTCTGACTGACTCGGGTGACTTCACTCGACTGGGAGTAAGAAAATAATATGGTTATATTACATTTAAGCTGTACCTTCCGCTTGTAACAGATCGATTCAATTCTAAACCACTCGTCGTCAGTTATGCGTGAAAAAATGCAATGAATTTTTTTAATCATCTAAAATGAAATATTTGAATGTATACTTAACATTCACATTAATGATATGATATACCGTTTTAACTGTAAATGAAAGTTATCAAATAAAAAACCAATGGACACAATATTATATTTACCAAAATTATTGGATTTAAGTGTTTAGAGCAACTAAGTTGTGTCTTATCTCAAATTTCTTATATAGTAGTTCGCTTATAAAGATAGGGTTAGTAAGGCAATATATTGTGCTGCTAAAGTGAATGCACTTTTCTTAAGAAATGGAGGTAATGTTCAAGAAAAATATATTTGTGGAAAAATCATTAATCAAAGACCCAGAGATGAAACAGAATCGAAGCCCATCAGTTTTATAGATGTTCCTATTTTAGCTCTGCGATGATGTATAGGAGCATTCTGTTTGTTTTTTTCACTCTAGTTTGGTTGATTCTCACCACCACGCACAGAAAGGCTGTCGTCATGTATGGGAAAGGTCTTAATAATATGAGACGTGTATTACAAGAAGAAGACATGACGAAATGCGGCACTATGACTAAAGTACATGGGAAAAATGTGAAGATTTACCTCGCATTTTGCGGTCCAGTATTTTTCGGATCGAAGGATGAGGATGCGGTGATCTGTGATGGTGAAATCTTTCCCGATTCCATTCCAAGAGCTTCCACACATTCTTCTTGATCGTTCCACTCTTCCCCTCCAACTGTAAACCATCAGAGAACAGGGAAAAACGTGTTAGACCATTTTTCATACACAATTGTGTGTACTACACACACGAACGACCATCATTCAATCATTCCAATAATAAATGCGGTGTAAGCAAACACAAAAATCCCCATAGAACACACTGCACTTAGCTAGCTGGC
>JAQFYB010002571.1:0-23779 GCA_034694085.1 Pogonognathellus longicornis
AATAATCGCATTTTTATACATTTGTAAGCCACATCGTGTACGTCATTAGAACTTTTATGCTCAGGCAGGGGCGATCGATCCCTAACATGGTTGTAGAGCTTGGTAGCAATGAAAATTGTCAATAGGTATTGTTGGAATTATCCATGTCATATGTCGCACACAAGACGTGGGAGTGTTATATTTAAGCAATAAGCTGAAAACTTTGCCTGGTAGATGAAAAATAGAACTTTTTTGACAACTTGCTTTCAAAGAGCAGACGTGTGTATTCGTGTGTTAAGACAGATTCAACTTTCAAGCAATAGTACAGATAAACAGTCAACGGATGCTTCTCCGTCAATGCATGAACATTGAGTGACTTTCTTAAGTGCCTATGTAAAATATGTTAAATGGTCGATATTTGATTTGTTTTAAGAATATCGTTACTGCAATTCAATTGCTGACTGTAAAGACTCGTCTGATGAAAATGATCAGAAATGCCAAGTTGAGTTTCAACCTTCGGACTTTTGTCCTTTCCGTTGCTCCAATGGACTTTGTAGGGTAAGTTCCAAATATTTACAATATTATGTTTACTAACATTCATCTTTTATTGTTGTCCCAGAGCTGTATTAGTAAATGCATTTGCATATAAATAGGAATTTATGTGTAACTAGGAGTAAAGGCATTAATAAATTATCAATTTTAATTACAGAGCAGTGCCATCCTGTGTTCTGGGATTGATGGATGTGGTAAGTACGAAAACAAATTTAATGAACATGGTTGAATATGAATTGTACCGGTAATCACCAGTTCTCTAATAATTTTTCTGGTTTAACCTTTTGTCACCTTTAGGGGACAATTCCGATGAAACACGCTGTCAAGTGTGCAGTAAGTGCTTACTTTATTATTGTCTGTAGCTAAACTTTCACCACTTGCTTCCGCCGTATTTCGCATAGGAATTACTCTCTTTTCCTGTCTCTGTAGCAAATCTTTTTCATTTTTTCTTCGTATCTCTTTATTTCCTGTCCTTATCATTTGGTCCATGTTCCATCACTGTGTTCCCAAGACCAGCCTTGTTATATGCAAGAGGAAATCCTGTACCTTTGTACGTATATTACGTTTTTACACTTAAAATATATGAAAATTCGCGTTAGCATGAGAGTCAGTGATTTTTTGCCGATACAATTTGTGTGTCAGTCAGGCTTTTAGCATGACTGCTTTTAGTCATCCGCTTGCCCTGTCGGCATAACAGTTCGATTTATGAAATGTAACTTTGATTTTATGACTCAAGTACTTTCCATTTACCCAACCACATTCATATACAGTCATACAGTTCTTTACTAGAATCCTCTTTACTAGAAGTATTTTTAGCCAGTTGTACGTATCTTACACAATACATACATTCTCCTTTACGCGCATAAAATTCTCATATCATTCAACAGAATGAACCTTAATAGAAATAATGAGCATCAACTTTCAGGCGACATACTAATAATATTATGAAAAGAATAGTACTATTAGTGAAAATAAAAGATGGACACGTCACAATATGATACTGGTTTTGAAATGTTATTAGGTTACATTTCTGACGTTCTTGTCATCTATATATATGAAAGTAATCTTTTGTCCTAATACTACACTCTATTACATTTTGCTAGCCCCGAAATAGACTCAGATGGATATTATTAAAATATAATTAGGATCATGTAAGTCTTTTTGTCGTTAAATACAATGCTAAAGCCAAACACCAAGAAATAAACTCGAAAAGCGTCATAAGAAGTTACAATAAGAGCATTACGTAATACCACACAGTGGGTAATTGTTTCCCAGTGTGGTATTACATATCACAATGGGAACAAGACAATCTTTTCCATGCGTTCCTCGAGGATTCCTTAAGGAATTAAACTAGTAATTCGGGTAAAAAGTGCTAGAGAAAGTCAATAAAGAAGAAAGTGGAGAATTCATCTGTATATGTACCTACATGGTCTATAGCTGTTTAGAGCATTAGAGTGTAAAAAGGCAGAAGCAGAACGTGATGACCCATCTAATAATTTCCTCCTCAGTCGAGCGTGATACTAACTGATTCGTCTTCTGCTTTTATGGACTCATGGACTAACAAATATCAATAGAGAATGATACAAAGTGTCTATATGAGCTTTCTAAAATGTCTGTATAGTAGCTTTCGTGTTTCCACATAATTTGTATGTATTCTTTTTCTGTATTGCAAATGAAATGCATACTTACAAAATTCTCCAAAGATTGAAAAACAAACAAAGAATCGAATCATGCTACATTACCCAACCAACATTTTTTCGGAGAAATATTTTTTGTATTATGGTGTACCACATTACATTCCTACACAATAAGAGTAATATGGAAAGCAGAGACAACTTTCAGTATAGAAGCCATTTCAATCAATCCAATTTCGATTGAAAGTTGAAGTAGCAGGAAGCAAATATTATATAGGTATTTAAAATGCGTAGAAGTAATAATGTTTGCAATTCGATGATTGCCATTTCTTCTCATGTTCTTTTGAGGGAGAGATTGTAAATAGCAATCAAAAATGTTTTCAAAGATCATTGTATAGTGTAGTTTCAAAGACAAATTCTAGATTCCATCCATCGATTGAGCATTGAGCCGAAAACCATATTATTTAGAGTCGTATTGTAGTAGATTACATACGTGGTTGCATTTCAGTTTACATAGAAGTATCATCGAACTAAAAGTTTATGTTGGATAAAAGGTGGCCGTTTTTTATCGTCGACTTGAAGAAGCTTACATGAGTTGATGCATCGACTGGAAAGTTTGCTGAATAATGGAGGCATTATCCATTAAACCGCTGAAGCATTTCCAGTCAGAATAAATATCCGACATCATATATAATTCCTGCTAACAGAAAGGAACCCTTGTCTCATCCTTGTATCATCGTCTCACAAACCTGTGCCTTTAGTATTCGAAATTGTATGATAAAACTATTCCTCCTTCTTACAGTCTCAGATTTATATCAACACACATAAAACAGTTCCACGTGATAGATACATCATATACACTTTATGGTCATGGTCAAAGGAAAAAATAAGATTTGTAGATACATAAGATAAGATACGTTCGTGCTTGAACTTATAGGTTCATATGTACAATGATAATAATAATAATGCGGTACATATATTGCAGCATTATTTATCTATATGTCCTGAAATCGGATGATACAAACAAACTAACGGTACAGAAAACTGCAAACAAACTGCAAAGTGCATCTCAGAACATATTTATAACTTTTTTGTTATGTATACCTACCTGATATTTGCCACAAAAATGGTTACAGCAACCTTCACGCTGAAAGTAAACAGCTCTTTGCCAAATGTTGCAGTGTAATGTGAGAGAGAAAGCTAATGTAGCGCAAATGCTGGCTCTGTTTCTGTATATGCAATTTGGAGACTGACTGCATGGAGTCTGCAAATTGCAGTAATAACAATAGTACTTAATACATATCTAATTGAAAACATGGAAGTTGGCTGCATATTAAGAAAGCATGTGTGTACTTATTTATTATTGCATAGTAAGAATAAATATAAACTCAGCCAGTGTAGACAGTGTGAGATTTTGTGGGCTACATGGCATATGAAATAATGACTGTGTAGTAGTATTTAGCCTATAGACACATTATTGTTACTTGTACGTTGCAACTTCGCAACGTAAGTAACTTTGCTAGTACAGTGTATGATGGTTATCAAAGTTTTTATGTAAGTACTACCTAGTACATACCTAGTCATTTTATATAAATGCATTGCGCACTTCTAGACACTTTCAGACTTGTTGTAGAAGAGTACCATTGAAATGATGTGGTACTTAAGGGTAAAGAAGTCTAACAAAGAATATAAAAGCTACAGGCTGGAAAAACTAACTTTTTGTTACTATTTACATTACATAGAGTCTTCTCTTTCTCGCTGTATTTCTCCCATCCTTATTTGCGTTATACTTTCACCTACTTTCTTCAACTAAAAATCATTTCACATGTTTGGCATCACCTTGCTTTCTTAGCCGAAGGGAGTTTGAGACCTGGCAAAGATTCATTTTTTATTTACGTATGTGAGATGGATGTAATGTGAAGAATTGTAATTTTGATATTTCCTACAGGATGTCCTCGAGCTTCCTGATTTAAAAGGACGTGTATAGGGATCCAAATGTGCCCAATCTTCCGTCATACACCTAGTATATACTTAATTGAAAAAGAGGATGCACGTTGTACGAGAGTCTGTGTGACAACGACAAACCATTCAAGTGAGTTGACGTTGTCAAGCCACTTGACTGACTTAACATTTACTGGACGATCAAAGAAGAGCACCCGACTAAACAGCCCTGCTAATACTTCGCGTCTAAAAATAAGCTTTGTGTGCACAACCCTACTGCGTATTTAGCCCTAGCAATAGAAATGATGTGTAAAAATCTCTTCAAGCTGAAAACTTCTGTGTGATGTGATTTCTTAGGTATTTATATTAATATTAATATGCTATTGATAGTTGTCCTCTTACATGACTTGTTTTGTGTCAAGCAATTTATTGAAGAGTACCTTTAGCAATGGTACACGTGTAGCTCCAGTTCCCAAGACATGAAGAGCATGGAATCCACACGCGCAACATGGGACCCATACAAAATACAGAAGAATAGGAAAAGACAGTGAAAATGATGTCAAGTACTTAGGTACTAAAATCGTCGCTTATACCTAACATTATATTGTTATAATGTTTTTTACCAGGAGAAATCAGAAGTTTGAATTGAGTTTCTATGTTATGTACAGTAGTCTTAGTATTCATAATACAATTTCATGTTTGTCACAGTCAAGAAAGAACACTCACATTTCTTGTGTTATGGAACCAAAAGGTTATTGGTATGGAGGTACCTCTCTCAGGTGTATGGGTTTTGGTCCCCGGAGTAATTTGAAAAAGATTTACTACTTTACACTCAAATACCATATATCAAATTGATGCTGCAAAATTGACAGGAGTTAGTTATGTATTTATATATTTCAAGAAAATAACGGTTGTATCTACATGTAAAACATTAAAAAATGATTTACAGTGAACCTAAGTAGAAATGTCTACTAACATTCCCTACCATTGCATACCATGTCGTATCAGGGTCGAGTTTTCCGATGCGGGGAAATAGAATCAAGGACACATTTCCTGAACGTAAAGAAGAAGACGTATACTTGCCATTTGAATTTCAATTCACCATTTTTTATAAGCTACTGTAGATCTGTATACAAAAGTAGTGTTTACTAAGTACATAAGTATGTAGGTAGTTTTTTAAATGACAATACTATTATTACCCATGTTATGCAACATTATGTGTATACAATGAAATAATAGTTAATTAATGTTAGTACATTGTAATTAAATATACAATCTCAGGGGTCATTTACATAGCTTACTAATAATTCTGATTGCATGGGGGTTGATAAACATTAATGCGTTATTTGAGTGCGACTGTGTGTATTTGTATAAGCTTTTGTGTCTGTTATGTTTGTGATCAAATTTTATTAATATTGTATATTACCATTCTGTATGTATTAATTAATAACAATATTGTATCGTGCCTAGACATGTATGTATTTACGTGAGTATTGTGTGTGTTTGTGGTGTGTAGAAAACAAACTTCTGTATGGGATTTGTTGAGGATTGTGTGGAATACTGTATGTGTAATTAATAACGGTTTATATTCCCCTTGTTCTATAACAGCAATAGTATTTTGTCACTAACCTAACCACTGGCAAGAATCTCGACGGGGGATTAAATCATGTGTGAATACATTATTCGAGACCGTATACGGTTCTGTGATTAACTATTGTGTAAAGGTGCATAGCTGTAAATATATGCTGGTGCCTTATGTATAACATAACATACTAACGATATACTATATGTATATTATTTTTTATCATTCTAGAAACAAAGATTGTACGAATAAAAGTAGCTTTTTTGTATAATATAATTTTCTCAAGGTGATGCCGTGTACTAGCTCAGTATTTCACCAACGTTCCATAGGTTATGTTATAATAGGTTGTACTAGCAAAGCATCAACATCAAAGTAATTACATTGAAATGTAATTTACTGTGGGTGTACATTTCTAATTACCTAATTTATTACATGTGTATCATTTGTATGTATAGCAATCATATTTGGACTTCGCTGGCTGTATAGAAATGAATCATATTTCACGAAACTATATACTGAACCAAACGAAGTAATAAGATCCCGTGTTTATAGTTTATGAATGTATGGATGATTCACGTTAATTTTTGACCAAAATGTAATTGTAATTCTAAACGAGAAAAGATATAATACTTTATGACAATAATATTGTCAGTGTAATGTGTTTTAGACCACCAGAGGTCTTATTTTAAATATTTTATGTACCTTCATTATTTCAGACCTTGGAATCAGAGCAGAAATGTATTTGTCGATAACATCTGCTTATTAACTGGATTTTTAGTAACATTAATCACAACTATTCACAACTGTAACTATCCAAACAGCACTCTAAATGACTTATTGTCATACAGGGAATCATTACCAAGGGATCTTAAGTATCGTCGATGCACATTTCATATCTGCTCTGAAGCGGAAGAATATTATTTGTATTAGACACACTTGCAGGATATTTCACAATACCTATTACCTATATTACCTACTATTACCTACATATAATTACATAATACATTCGATGAAGGGAAAAATCTAGTATATAGTGATATTCATTAATGGAAGATGGACTTTGATAAGTCGAGTGTTTTATACATGTGAGAATAGCATAAGGAAGTTTGCCAATGCATTACCTTATACCTACCAACAAATTGCTTATACCACACTTGCCAACTTATGGAGTAGCAGCAGCTGCAGGGGAAAAAGGAATGAAAAGAGTTATAGAACACTTGAATGAAGCCATTGAATGAAAGTAAACGCTGTGTTGTTGTGAAACAGTAAAGAAGCTAAATTGTACATTCTAGTGTGGTGCCAGTTCTAATCTAATAGTTTGACTTGATATCGATGGCTTGCATCACACCACTGTGCGATTACGCTAAACCATTAGCGTGACCGTAAGTTTCCAGCGAAAGGTCAAAATCTAACTTTTCTAACTCCTGCTGCTCCAGACGAGCTAACATTGGGGTAGGTATCCAAAATCTTCGACACGTCCACAGCAACGACCATCTCAACTGAACAAAAAAGTCAATTTAACAACAAGCAAAAGTACAGATAATTGTATGTGTAAGTGTATTTATTGTGTTCCGACAACCGACATATACCTTCTTTATCAGCACAGTATTAGTAATCTACCTACAAAGTACTATTATACATGCATTACATTTTGTTGTTGTTGTAAAACAAAGTAAGATTCCTTAGCATTTTATCCCTCCGACTTGCACATTGAATTAAAATAACATGAGTATACAGCTGTGTCAGGAAAACAAAAACAATTCTATGTATTTTCTGTATAGTAATTCATTTTCAGGGGAAATTTCAAGGAGAACAGGTTTTTTTCCATTCGACAGCTATTACTACTTCCATTTCTTACCAATACCAATGTGTAATCAACTGACGGAAAGTGCAAATTGTAGACTCAGATCTTGTTGCAATAATCAACTTATATCTGTACCTCGAGTCAAGAAAGATTTATTTTACAATGCAGGCAAAATCGGTTTGATAAACTTTAGTATTCAATAAAATGTGTACCACAATATGAATGAACATGAAATATCTGCATTATCTCATAATAAGGTATCATTATTACATAGTTACGGTAATGCAAAATATATGCCCGTACACTGAACACTAAATACCTACTCATACTCACCCAAGCCCACACGCTACATACATTCTTATATAAATAAATCATAACATAACCAGGTGTCAGTCAGTGAATCTTCCCCTTGCATATTTTCTATGAATTTGATGTTAGTCACTTGTGTTTGGTTTGCCCCTGCATTTAATAAATAGACCTCAATCTCCTTATTCAAACCACCAACACCATAAACACAATAGCTGGCAGCAAATTGGTTTTAGTTTGATTTAGTCGTTTCCACCGATTGCATCTTGTATCGAATTGCCTTTCTATATGTCCCTTTTTTGATTTAGTGTACAGTATAAAAGTGACTATACAATTACTATTACATACCACAAAGAATTCTTACAGCTGTCGTTAATTAAAAATGTATTGCCCATTAGTAGAAGAAATAGAATCATTTTTTCCAATTTGTTAGGTTAGACAAAAAACCAATAATTGCTTATATTCAGGAAAGTGTGATTGTGATACCCTCGAACGTGAGAACAAGCAATTCCGTACGAGCAAGCCGTGCTGAGTGCTACTGTTTATAGTGAACATTAATGTGTCTATATAACCAATACAAGTGCTTTATAGTTACTACGTGTGAAAATAAGTGTGTAGGTGTAAGCAGCGTGTATAGTGCACCTGTATACTATAGGACTGGTTTAATTAAAATAAAATTTAACATTTATTGCATTACAATTTCATACTCGTATCCAGTGCTAAACCGTTTTTATTCCATAATACAATTTACAGAATAGCATACTCAACATAAAAATCGTTGTAGCAGAAAAACTATTGCATTGTATGGAGTCTACTAATGGAGGAAGTTCTTTTTGTTTTAAGGGTAGGTATACATATTATTTGTATTTGATACAGTGTAGCTGTATTGTTATGTGCTTAGGTATGTATAGTATAAGTATTTGCTAGCTTTGCAGAAATTCAATATGTTTCAGTCGTAGGTTTGAATTGTAGCTTAGCTACTACTAACACTTACTTATAACCTGTGACCTTAACTACCGTCAATCGTGCCTCCCTACAGAGAAGTGAGAGAAACTTCCCCACCGTTTTTGTGTACACATAATTATAAGCGATAAATGAACCGTGTAGAATAGTTTAGCTCTAAGTTCTGACTTTGCTTTCATTTACGTGAGCTCACGTGAAGCTTTTAGCCTTCAGTCTTCAACGTTCCGTCATGCCTTGTTTAATCCTTAGAATCTGTAGTGAAGTTTTGTGGTTTGGTTCATCTCTAGTCTTACACAGCACCCTGAATTTGCAGTTCACTGAACAATTATTACAATAGAGTGAATTTAAAACATTGGGAAACCTTATTAAGAGTGTGAAGGTTGAATTATTTAGCAATATGTATCCTTATTTCCAACAAGAGCGTGGCAAATATTGATTCTGAGTAAAGTGTCACAGTTGTAGGGTCCATTAATGTTATTGAAAGCATAAAGTCATCTGGACATGGAACCTCTTCTCATTCTCATCTAACTAACTATGCAAGTCAAGCTGTCCGCATCGTTAATCTCGTAACCATAAACATTTAAGTTAGAAAGAGCACTGTAGTGTATTACAAGCAGATCTTCTAATTGTATTTCCATATAAATCTCTCGTCTACATATATACATGTACAATACTTATTTATGTAAACGTGTGCAATATCAATACAACTACATATACATCGGGCTCAGTGCCAATATTGCTCTTCAGTGTCTTTCCTGGCAGAGAAAAAATGCAAAGCCAAATGAACTTTTTGTGTGCATCCAAATGTCGTACTTCGGAATCAATAATAAATATCAGAATCCTAAAGAGTCAAATGTCTACAGACACATCAAGACTTGAAGAAAATTAATTATTTGTCAGACTGCATATAACTAATTGTAAAGCTTGGAGTACCTACTCTACACGCTTCGGGAATAGTAATCTTCTACGGGGTTACAAATTCAAAAGGATCATTATTGTCAGAAGGACTGAAAAATGTCTCACCGACTAGGAAAACAAATGACAATAGAAGAACACACAAAAAAACGTGACTCCTGCAAGAAAGAAATTAATTAAGCTGTCCATTACATGTTTAAATACATTCAGCTGCGGTAAGACGATAGGAGGTGTTATGTTGCAGTAGCTGTGGGAAATGGCCATCCTCGGAGTTTTAACGGAGTATAAGTTATAGCTACCCGAACACACACAGTGTTTACATAGCGAGGCTGAAAAGAAAGAAGGGAGAAAGGAGGGAAGCAATTTGGAGTCAGACTTTGAATTTGTCTTTCCACTCAATGTCCCTTTCACATTGTCTTCTCATTTTGACTTACTTGACTCTGCTTGCATTTGCACTGTACTCAAAGAGTGTAAAAACTCTTTACATCTGTATTCCCATGGAATTCAAGTAAGAACATTCTGTATTGCGCGCGTGTAGTAGATATCATTAATCTACTCATACTACACTCTTCTCACAGCTCGGCGGAAACTCGGGATAGTGTCTTTTTAACACATGCTGAAAATTCCTTAGTGCATGTAAATGTTTATTTTTTGAATGTATAGAAAGTACGCTGTATGTACCTATGGCATAGCATGTCATCACAATAAATCAGGACGAAACACTTCACTTCGCCCACAGAGCCGTGTCATTTAATAGTTGACATTCCTGTGACAAAAATAAAATTTTCCACCTAAACCCGTCAAATCAAGAGAGAGATTTCTGTTAACATTCTGTACAGTGTGAATTGTTTCGTATAATGCAACAATAGCGTGAACCAAAGAAAATTCACGAGTAATCTCTAATATCTCATGTGGTGTGGGTGGAACATGATAGGAAACAGAACAATATGACTTGCACGAAGAGAATAGTCCAGGATAAATGTGTAGTGGAAGGGTTCTTAGGAGTATACAGGAAAATACTTATAGTGCAGAAAAGTAAAGTGTAAGCAGAATTTGCACAAACTGGAGTGGAAGTGTGTATGAGAAATTCTCCCGCACTACTTCCAGTGCAGTAGTGTACCAATAGAAGGGGAAACACATAAGAAGGCATGGATGGAATGGTCACAGTGAAATTCAGTTCAGTTAGTCTGATGTCCTGCTTCTGCCTTCTACTTGCAAATGCTCGTTCAGTTTCGGCATAGCTGGAAACATTCTTCCAACTGTAATAAGCCCTTACTACGAATATCAGTTGGCTCATCGACTTCATTCAATACGCATCTTACCCGGTTGAACCAGAATTGTGTTAGTTCGTCGTATATAAATCTCCAGGAATCTCCTTGAAACGATTTGTGAGTGTTAGCAGTGTATTTCATACGTAATATAGGTACCGAACAAAAAGTATTATATTCAAGATAAAAGAAAACCGAAAGTACATGTATTACGTGCCTATATTTTATTTGGTAGGTACTTTCAAAGGAATCACGGAAATTGTAATTCTAACAAGATCTTTGGGTCGTGAACATTGTTAACAACTGCATATCTAACATTACTTCTTTTGATGCTTCAGCTGAAAAATGTTTCAAATGAAGAAAATGTTTACGGTGAGACGGTTTAAATCACATTTTCATTCCAACAGTTTGTAAATTTCATACTTTATGTGCAAACAATAAACATTGTACCAAAGTATCTCAAGTTCCCATACCGAAGCAACTTGTGTCGCAGAAGGAATTTCGTATGAATTTCATGGAATTTGGAAAAAGGAGTAAATGTTATAAGCAGCTAGGTAGTACATGTTTTAGTGCGAATAAAATAATATTACCTTTTACGAGTCTGAGCAATCAAAAGTTGCAAAAGCTGTACTGTACCAGCCTGAAGAAATAACGGACGAATTAAAAAACTTTAATACTCTCTCCCATCGGCATTCCTGCTATTTGTAGTACAACAGGCAAAGACAGATTAATTTTATCTTGATACTGTTTTATTCACAACGCACTATATTCTCTACCACTAAAATCACAAACATTAAACGTGAACTAAAGACTAAACAGATAAGTAAACATTAACAATAAAGTCAAACATACCTACAATAAAAAAAGTGTAAAAGAATCCGTCTGCAAATGTTCCATTACCACGGTGTAAATATGTGTGCACGATACACTTAGATTAGTATTGTGTGAACAATTCCTACGAACAGTTGAGAATACCTAAGTAATCGCACTTTTCCTTGTGATAGCAAATAATCTGGCGGTTGACTACAGAAGTGGTGTGAAGCAAAACTTGTTTCGTGTGTATTGCAGACTGCAATTTGCAGGTATCTCATCCTTCATCCATCAGAATAAAGCTAAAGTGGAAATACGCTTTTCCAGACTATTGCGTTTTGATTACTTATTTCCAGAAGACAAGTTGGCTTAGATCGGATAATACCTAGATGAGACTGACATTTTGGTGATAAGAAGATAAATCGTTCCATCAATGTTAATACATATTATATGTAACACATACATTGACAATTTCTAGTTAAGTTACATGACACTGTCTGTTACAGTGTTACAACAAGGAAAGCAGTCACAAAAAATCATTTTGATAGACAAAGATGAGGGGATGCAGTAAACAGGAAATCATTTGATATGACAGGGAATTTATTACTTTGATGTATAAAAAAATACCCTGCTAAAACAAAGTTAATGAGATAAAAGCATTTAGTTGCGACTTGGTTCTTCCCGAAAATAATTATCACCATCAAAGAATATCCGTTCAATTCAAAACTGTACGTGACTTCTGTTCATAGTCCAATGATATAAATGCAATTGAATCGAGTTTTGTGTGTGGTATATAACAATTGTCCCAATTTACTTTGATAAGAAGTTGAATTTGGTTGAACTGTCTACAAAGTACGTGGAGAATCGGCAAACTATTAATACTCTGGTTGTGCTGTTCGTTTGATAACTGGAAAAGGCGGAGGTACTTTTGATGTCATTATTTCAGTTCGGTTGGCTCAACACTGAAGACGTTCTTTGATGATGACGACTGTCTCCTCCTTCTCAACTTGAATTAGAGAAATCAACAGGAAAAGCCATAAAAACAGCATGGAGGAAACGGGCTCCAGTCATGTATTTTCTTCATCTTCCAATGTTCCTGTAATGAATGTGTACGAAGCAGTGCAGTCGGATTATTTGGACACTGGAGATTCACTCATCCTAACATCCGACAATGATTCCTCACCAGCGGACAATTTCTCTGAGCTTTTTTCAGCATCATCTGGGGGTGTTGCAAATCTGACTGGAAATGAAACATCTGTTTCCGGTGGCAGGGACGAAGACCTCGCCAAAATAGAAATAGCAATTCTGACAGTCATATTTGTGATGACTGTGCTGGGAAATCTAATTGTGATTGCGGGGATCTACTTTAGACGTCAGAAAATGACAAGAATGTATTACTTCATCCTACACCTCTCTATCGCAGATCTGGTCACGGCATTTTTTAATGTCCTCACGCAGTTGTTTTGGGAACTCACGTATAGATTTCAAGGGGGTAACATTTTGTGCAAGTTTATCAAGTACGCTCAAATCCTGGGACCTTATTCATCATCCTACGTGCTCATAATGACTGCATTGGACCGTTACCAAGCCATATGCTTCCCTTTGACCAATTGCTCGTGGACGGCTCACAGATCGAAATTAATGCTCGCCACAGCCTGGACTCTTGCATTTCTCTTTTGCATCCCACAGGCATTCATCTTCAGCTATCAAGAGCCATGGCCGGCCACACACCCTGGGATTTACGACTGTTGGGCAACGTTCGCCGATAGCTGGGGAGCCAAAGCCTATGTTACCTGGTATTGTATCACAGTTTTCATTATACCACTGATGATTCTCGTTTTCGCCTATAGTTGCATATGTAGGACAATTTGGGTCAGCTTCAGCATGAAGAATGCAATTAGACGCCACGAATTCTCTCCCAGAAACATAAGTCCAGACTCCGATGCAGAGGATACGGAAAACAGCATCAATGATCATGACCATGACGCGAGAGAAGGCTCCTCAAGAAACCTGCATCATGTTGACAAAAACACTCGTTTTACTAATGCAAGTAAAAGCGACGACCTTACTACCAAGGGCTTGGAAGTTTCCTGGCTCAGAGATACAAAAAATGACTCGGGAAAAGCCCGGACATTTGCTACAGCGACTTCTAAGGCTAGTTCGTCGCCTATAAATGCAAGATCTCGCTGTCAATCCAATTCCGACGGTTATGGATCGCATTCTTGTGAAAATAGAGATTTATCGAACTCTCCCATTACCCATCAGCATAAGAATGAACTCATCTCATCTAGTCTAAATGGTGAAAACGAAAGTGACGACAGATCTGGAAATATCTCGATAAGTATTCCCAAAGCATCTCAAGTTGACATAATTCCTAATGGAAAGATAACCTCAAGTATCAAATACGGTGATAAAAGCAAATTGAAAAATAAAGCCACGGCGAAAATTTATAAATGGTCTTCTCCAACGAAACGAGCCAGACAGAATAGCATTGAAGAAACATCGTGCAGTTCCAATTTCCCGGAGAACAACGGGATTCGTCCTGCCCTCACTAACAGAAAATCGAGTTGCAAGCAATTTCTTCTTATGCCAGGCAAAAATAAGAAGAATACAAATTACAGCGATACGAAAAAACTTGGGTCACGTACACAACCAAGAACCCATACCATGAAGGGTATTTCAAGAGCTAAAATCAAAACAGTCAAATTAACTGTGACTGTAATTTGTTGCTACATCTTTTGTTCATCTCCTTTCATTGCGGCCCAGTTGTGGTTTGCCTACGACCCAGATGCAATCCACAGTCCCTTCTACTCCGGTAATGCATTTATCCTTGTTTCTCTTATAAAGTTTTTAAATGACTATAATAATTAAACTGAGGCGGCCTAAATATGAGTTTCCGTGGAATGCCCGGCTTCAACTTTATTTTCCTTTCTACTTCATTCAACAACTAAGCAGACACAATTACATATAAATTGTCCTATAATGTCAGGTTAGAATGTAACATAGTTGGTCGCATATAAATACTTTGATGTTCTTTGCTTTGTAGGAACAATTTATATTACGTTCTTTCCTCATAACAATATATATCAACTATAATGGACCTCAAAATGTCATACTACCTCAGATACTACCTACACTCTACACTATATCCATTGCAGGAATAGGTATTCGAAATAGTAGCACACACGGGGCATACTTTACTTTCCAGGTTGAATGTTGAATGTAAGTGATCAAACTGATATAGACCGCTGAAACAATTAATGAATTCAGAATTCACAACCATAATATTTACTCAGGGTATTTTGCTGTCTCGATAATCTTATGCAAAGTTTCATGAAAGGCAGTTATTAAAAGTTACTGCTATGTGAATGAAAGTTTACGACACGGAAAATCGTTTTACTATGACAAGGTTGTTCAAACCCAAGGTTACACTTCACTGTCATACTATTGTCGTGAGAATTTAAGTCATTGTGCATTGGATGTATAAACATTCCACCATCCAACATTGAGCCGCACAAAACGCAATCAATTGTAATGTCCTACCTACTCCGAATGCATTCTCACATGAAAATATAAGAACTGCACACTTATCCAGCTATATTTTTATATCTAACATCTTTAACAGTACAATACCTGCCTAGCAATACATATCTAATAAAATGAGATTGAATGAATCAGCGGGTATTTGCAAGAATGCTCCCTCCTCTGCAATTCCTTTTTGGAATTCCTTTCAAACTTAAAACTGCAGATATAATAGGTGTCTTGCCTACCTAGGTATATATTTTGACTTCTGAGGTAGTCAATGTATTTCTGTATAGGTACTTAATACTGTACTCTCTTTTATTTCTCCTTGTTGCTCAAAGCAATTTTGTCGCATTGGGTAATCTGAGTAAACATGGTAATTTGGGTTAAATTCGGAATATTCTTTATTCGTAGATGCTGCATACTTCTCCAAGTAGGCCAAACTGCATTCCTACCTAATGCTTATCGTTATTGTATACGGTGTATTAAAAATGAACTAGACACACAATTAACATTTGAGTTCCTAGTTGGGTGCTTTGCTTCCATATAGCTCAAAGGGTGACAGTGACACCATTCCACAGTATAATAGTGAGATAAGATTGAGTAATAATACAAATTATAGATTGCATTTTCGAAAGTCTCAAAGAGTTATAACGAGTGTTAGCAAAGAAGACGCAAAATTAAATGTCGAATGTGAATTGAGCAATCAAATATGAGGCATGAAAGTGAACTTAATTATGCCAGAGAAAGTTTGTTTGGCCATGGCTTGAAAATTAATAACACGAATAGGCTGTTACTAGAGATGGGAACGGGACGGTATCGGTACGGGTTATCCCGTCCCGATACATGACATTTTAGCAAATGAAATGGGATTGGGTCGGGATTTAAATTTTTGGGATCGGTTCCAACGGGCTTCAAAATTGAGGCATTGTTTAGGATGTCAAAATAAAATTAAAAATCATGATTTTTAAGTGTGCAGTATTTTTTAGGAATTTTCAGTTGCATTTTCTTTCAATCAGATCTTCTTGATAGCCTGAACCCGATGAAAGATGAACTTTCAATGTTACGGAATTATATATTTTGGATTTAAAACGGGTTTCGGTCGGGTTAGGGCTTAAAACTTTTCGGGATGGTACGGGATTATGTTTTTCAGATTTAAAACGGGATCGGTTGGGTTCGGGCGTACAGAAAAACGGGATCAGTTAGGGACGGATCTCAAAAAGTGTGTCTGTTCCCAACTCTAGCTATTACTTTACTGACATGGACGGAGAAAGTAAAGTTAAGATTATTATATACTACAACTATTTGGTAAACGCAAAATCTAGTTACTACACAATGTAGTCTTGTGTATTTTACAAAGTAGAGATATTTAGTTATAGGTAGTCTTGGTAGTATTGCGAATGGTGAATGAGACAGAGTACCACTAGACATCATCACAAAGGATTGTAACAAGGTTGATAAACACAGCAACAACGTTTGCCCATACGCTTTGTAACAACAATTCTAAGACTATGAAAGTAATAAATGGACAGGCAATTTGCATTCTCTTACGCCTGACGGAAACTCCTTTCTCAATGTAGTCTTAGAGAGACTTATGCTGTATTTTCTCTACGCAACATTCACATAATAATGAGATTTGCTATGTAGAAAAATTTAAATAGCGAGCTTGACTCAACAATTAGAGTTAAATGGCTTAGCTTTTCCATCTTTGACGAACGAAATGCACAAGGGAAATAACTTGTTATTTGATTGTAAAAGCGTAAACACAGATACACTGCTGCATTCCTCGTCTATTTATTTTGAAACCAAAACAACATTTCTTCCTTAATTAGATTAGACATGAAGTGAATGAAGATATCACATAAGATAAACCAGACAAGGGCAAGAGAAATGAAACCGTTCGTCTTTGTGTCCTATGCCCTTGTCTCAGTTTGTGCCAGTCGAAATGGAACGATGGATGGAGCAGGACGGAACGGAACACACATGAAAGCTTTCTTCCATTCATATGCTGTACAATCTTGCTTATTGCCTGCAATCCGCCCGTTTCTGTCTAGCCCAATTTCTGCTATTATTTAATCCTCGTACTCCATAGTGCCCAGATTTAATCAACGAATCTACGGACAGTGCTGAAAATCCTTGTAATTAGTAATTATTGTAGGTTAATTTAAGATGCCTTAAAGAAAATTGGCAATGTCTTTGAAGAAGTAAGTAGGACCTGCTTTGCAATCAACCAATGACACCAAACCACACCCTTTGTTGTTGAATGTCATTGTCATCTACCTCGTCCTTTATATACCTTTTATATACCTTTATTACCTTTTCGTTCATTCTTGTCTGGGGTTTACTTTTTCTCGATTATAGTATACTAGTAAATGCATGTTTTATTTTATGACTGCTCTTATAACAAATTAAAGTAATAAAGAGAAATCATACTGTGTGTATAACAGGTATATCACAGGGTATCTAATTGTAAGTATCTACTTTCTCACCATCATTAATTAATATAATTAATGAACCTGCGGATGAATCTCTTCTAAACTGACATCAGAGAAGTAGGTGTTACACAAATACAAATGAGTGTTTTTGCTTTTTTCTAGTTGAAGTATGTGCCAGAAAAGTTGTACCCTTATTTGTCGTTCACTTAACGCTTAACAATACTTCTTAGTAATTTTATTTCTGTGTAGGTAGTCACTTAATAGGTAGTGGGTATCCATATTTATAAGTCCGCACAACTTGGTAAAATGCACAAACTTCATTAACAATTGTTATTAATGCATTACGAAGCGATACAATGAAATGGCAGCAGCGAAACTGTCGGACCAATTTCTGCTTACCTTTTGTAAATGGAAATACCTTTACTATCGTATATAGGTAGGAATATAAAATATTACTAATTACATTACGATATTATTTTCTAATTCGCCTTCCCCCAGCCCAGAGCAGGGGATGAATTGAATATCAAATCTCTTGGTCCACATCTTGTGTTTTAATCTCATTTAGAACATCTTAAAGGTACGGTCATTTCAGCTCGGGGTAAAAGCACTTTCAATTATTGCTTATAAATGAAACCAACCAACCTCTAAGGAAAATTGTATTTTCAGTTATGCGTATACAGAAATATAAATTGAATTACGCAGGAAAGGAACGGAACCTGACATAATATTAGTTCATAGAATGTGCTCATAAGATTAGATAAGGCTAATAATTTGGCAAATAAACTGCTTTGAAGAAGCAGACATCTCTTTATTTTCTTCCTAATGAAATCATCTTTTACTTAAGGAAGAACTATAACGTAACTCAATCGTAGAAAACTAATGGCAATTCTTGAGAAAGTAAAATTTCATTTTGCATGTTTTTAATGGATTCCCTGCTATGAATGTTTACCCTTTCATATAGGTACATTTGTAACTAACTGGTATTTGTTGCTCAGTACTGTTATTTGGAGTTGAACAAGGGAAATTCACAATTTTAAATAATTCACTCAATCGAATAGATCGAATTCAAGAATCGAATTACATTTCAATTCAATCCGGCAATCCATTCACTGATCGTAAGACAAGATTTTGACGATACTAGCAGTTGTACAAAGTATTAAGTTTTGAGGTCTCGTCTCATGCGAATCCAAGTGTTCATAAACTAACATAAGCATCCATTTACTCAACTTTTCCCTCGAGAAGTGCAATTTTATATTAAACTGTGGTATAAATGTCATTATTCACTTTCTCCTTCACTACGAAGGGAATCTATTCTCGTTTTATGTAAATTTCGCTCTTATGGTTTTGCCACTGGCTGCAGAAATGTACCTACTCCTAAAGCGAAAATGATTTGAGAGCCATCATTTAGACCAAGCTGTGTTTAACGATACTAGAGATGCATCCTCCTCCTCTTCCCTTTCTCTGTCTACATTTTGATCGTAAAGGAGTGGGACGGAGAGTGAGAGTAAGACAGCCAAAATTTATGACTACTATACACTTCTGGTGCATCGTTAGTAAAGTAACCCTAGTGAAGTCTACAACAGAAAGCTCCAGCATGCGTTCACCATTCCCATTCGCCTGTATTTAGGTAATACTCAACAATATAGATGCTTTTTCTCTCTCTCTCTTCTTAAAAAGGAAGAAAGTTGACAGACCAACTTACCAAATATTGTGTAGGCTGAACAAATCCGAGAGAGAAGAGTCAGACGTAGGGTTTTGCCTTAAAAATTGAATTATAGCATGAATATACCAAATACCTTTATGTAGGTATGTAGGAGGTTTACAATACAATAGTTTTGCCACTTGTATACGTATAGCCGATCTGTATAGGATAGTACACATTATTATTACATACGCACATAAGTTTTGTTTTTCTTATCTTGTATCCCCAACAAGAAAACTTTCTTAGAAACAAAACTTTAAGTGAATATAATATGGAATAGCAATAAGTGCCCACGTGGGGAGTCACATAGAATGAGACTTTTTTAGTTTATGTTCTTCATGGACTCTATAGTAATGGCATAGCCAACTTATACCTAGTAGATACTTAGTACATACATAGTAATAATAATAAGTAAATAGGTACTTGTGTACGTAAATGGTAAACGTTTGTAAGTTACGGAAATCCTAGCACTGCACTGCCTGCACATAGTTGTATTTTGTATTGTGCACTAAAATCTGCTATTTTTCTTGTAATTTATGTTACTTGATACGATAGACGAAGTTTATTCAGTTATTTCCTGACTCACCGCACGGATTTCATTGACATTAAATTCAATTCAAGAATTTCTGGGAACAGCAAATACGGTCGTTGGCTACAAGCAGCTTTCTTCAGGGATGTTTATAAATAACTTAAATGTAATCTTCTATTATTTATATGAATGTGGGCAAAGGTAATAATAAATACTCTACTTACAGTCTAAAAAGAGTCCACTTATACAATCCATGTGATGCTTTCTCACGGTCCTATCAATAGCCGGCATGCAATAAAGTACGGTTTGAAGTGGATAAAGCTGACATGTGGGGCAGCAGACACTCTTCTGTTTATATTGTAGCTTCTAGTTGTATCGGTATACCGTAGGTACATTATTACAGTGACAGTTGACATAAACAACTCTGACTCGTAAAGAAAGCAACTTTTCCTGTAAACCTGTGTAAAGCTGTATGGAAGATTTACTTTTGGGTGTACATATGCCCGTGACACCCCAATGAATATGCAAATGTCGAAATGCCATATGATTTTCATTCCCGACAGAACTGTTGTTGGATTTGTGAAAGCAAACACTTGCAATTCTGAATGCCAACAACGTTACGCAACATTCAGAATTCAATGGCCCCAAACTTTTAACTGAAAATGTCCACAGTTCAGAATTGATGTTCTTCTTGGTTCCAGAATTTAGATGTGAATATAAAAAAGTATGCGTAGGTATTGGTGCCTATACCTATGTTTGAGCGAGTAGGGATACTGTTTAGACTCAGACTCAATGCATTGCATACTACAACTGTATTTCTAAACAGTAAAGTAACGTTATAAAGTAAAGTATATGACTCCTTGAATATTATGTGTATATCTAATACTTTATTTCACCCATTTAATACTTCAGATTTATCTTCAAAGGATTACTAAAGACATCTTGACTTGCCTGCATGGCTATATCTTTAGATCTAAAAGCAGGTATGCTTGAATAACATAAATTAAGAACGTCTTTTGCGGGTTGGATTTAGGGCTGCTTTGGGAATTAAGAAGATCAGAGTCTGCATGTGAATTACCATCATCATCAATTGTAGCTCCGTCTGACACTTCCTCAATTATTCAGATATGTGTTTCCCTGAAATACACAAAATTAATTAAATTGATGACGTATGACGAGAATTGATCTTCGGCTATAATACAGTTGACAGTTCGATAGCCGTATTATTACAGAATGAAATAATATATTTTATTTCGAAGTTCAGTAGGGCAGTTTTGATGCAAATGCTCCACTTCCACCAGATCAAATTGCATGCTTTAAGGCTTCATGTGTCATTCATACTAAATATATTTTAGTCAGTATTCTTTTCAGTTTCTTCTTCTTGGTTTGGCCAAGATGGTAGTATCTATGTATTGCATGCTAAAATGCTTTGAGTATATAGCAGAAGGTTAGAAAAGGAAACGATTGAAAAAATTGTGTTTTACGAACTGAAGCGAGTGCCATTCTTTTTGCATTCTGAAGAAACCCATTTGCATAAGTAGATTTAGAATCTAGAATGGTTTCAGTCAATTGATGTAGTTGAACAAGAAGTGCGTTGGTTATGACGCTATTCGTATGCCTGTCACTGACTGTGTGTCACAACTGGTTCTTATGTGACAGCAGTATTTCTGAAGTTGGAGGCGGAAGTGAAATTACGCGTCCGGAATAGAAGTGAAAGTCCTTTATCTTGTTCTTTTATCTTCTTGTCATCTTCATGACATAAAGCAATTACATTAAAAATACGTTTCTGCCATCAATCCATACTTTGGAAGCATTTTTGATCAATAATAATCGATTATAATACTTTAAGAAAATAAATATGTAGGTACCACTGCACTGGACCTGGACCGCAAATATAAAATGAAAAATACTCTTAACAAAAAGCGGGCTAGACTTCATGTGGTATAATTTCATCAGGTTTATACCAGAGTTTTCTAGTTTGAGCAAAAGAATGCTAGCATTTAATTTATCATACTTAAAGTCGGATACGTTCATGTGCATTATAAAGTACTTCATATTTAAGATCATTAAGCTAGTAACTTATGATTTATGTATTTGTTTTTCAGGAGCAACTTTTACCATTCTGACTCTGTTGGCGTCTTTGAACTCGTGTGTTAACCCCTGGATATTTTTGTTCTTCAACCCAAATCTTCTGCAAGATTTCATGAGAGGATTTTGCAGACCTGGATTTTCACGAAGACGAAACGGTGGTGGTAACTCTCCTCTTTCTCATATGTCCCGAGGAACATCTCATGCCTTTGTCAACCGAAGTGTTAGAACACCTAATAGAAACGTCAGTGTCAGAACACACCATGCAAATACAAATGCAAGCACGACTCTATCTGTGCTGAGACCATCAACTCCGATAAATATCATACCGTCTAAAAATAACCATAACCATTCAGAATCTTCTAACGGGGAGAAAGACAGGAACCGAAGCGGTAAGATTATTGCTAGAGAGGAAACAAGAAACTTGGATGAAAACACAAACTCTATCACTTGCATCCCTATGACGGAAAGTAAACAAGCTAATGGAAATTGTTCGCTTGTTAGAGAAACTTCCTTCACAACCAAAAACAACCATGCCAGTATGAATCCATCTGAAAGTTGTGCTTTATGGCAGTGTGATTAGTTAAACCCTCGTTCTTCAAAATGATGAATGGGAAACAATACATGAGTATTATGTTTGTAACTTCAGACAGTTACAATGTTAGTGTGTTGATGTTTAGAAATGAACCTAGGTATGTCGTCTTTTTTGTGAAATACGAGACTATGTATTTATTTTTGTGTGTGAGATGTCTGTTATACGTGTTCGTACTTGGAATAGGCAAGAACCAACATAATATTTAATATGAAGTACCTACCTTTTTTCACTTAGGATGTAATGTATAGTATGGCATACATAAGAAACAAAGTGATTGCTCTCTGGAAGGTACTCAAGATCTATTTGATAGGATTACATTATCATTAAAATTCACATAACATTTCTTGGAAAACATTTATAGCAGACACCCCATAAATGTTATGTATTTAACAAAGAGTGTTGTACAGAATATCACACCAGGTAATTCTCGTTTCCAGAATATCTCAAGGGTATTTAATAGACCATTATGTAAACACATAGTTAATACCGAGAACGAGTTGTCAAACAATCTGAAGAAAATTTTAGGATTCAAAATCAAATGCTCTTAAAAGCTTAAGTTCTTACAAGATGTTTGTTTTACATGCTCTAATTTAAGTAGCATACTAAAATGCAACTTTGTGGTTCACATTGTGAAACTATAGTGTACAATATATTACAAAGTTAATTGTAAATGCCTAGTTAACATGGCTTAAATCAGTTCCTAGGTAAACAGGTAGGTACTTGCCCATTAATTCTTTGCCATAGTTTAGTTTTGCAATCTATGTATTTTATCAAACACATACAACAAATGTATATTTAAGTACCTACGTACTATGTAGCGATTATGGACAAATAAATTCCTTTTGTCATAAGCAGGTAAAAGCATGAATTACTTGGAAAAAGTATTTTATGCTATAAATATAAAACAGTCAAACTCATTGTATACAATTTTACTTTTTGTCGCTTGTAGTTTAAGATAGGTACTTTTAACTCTGTAATTTGTGTTTTCAACCGTCAGTTGTAGTTGTAATTGTAATGCAGAGCTAAAAGTTATCGATTTAAGCACTAGTAAAACTACATATGTGTACCAGGTAAATGGTATATTATACCAAGTTGTCAACCACTTAACGCACACAAAGAATTGAAAAGCCACATGACATGAAGAAAAGTGATCC
>JAQFYB010002572.1:0-23768 GCA_034694085.1 Pogonognathellus longicornis
CAACCCTTATATTCATTGACATTTGCACTTGTTATAAGCACTTGTAAAGGGTCAGACATAAAATGCTCACCCTGTATAATTTATTTGAGAAGCTTGTTAGCATAACATGTAGTTCCCATTGGTCTCTTCTCCTTATTTTTATAATGATGCATACTACTGTGGTATGACAGTGTGAGAGTAAACTATTAACTTTGCCAATTGATACGTTTCCTCACGCAAATCAAATATATTATACAGACACCCGCTCCATCATTGTGACTGCATTCTTTATGAATCTCATGTGGCGAAAACAAATATCGTTTTTTAGTGGTGTGCTTTGAGATGCATGAAATATGACCACAAAATGCTATTGCTGGATTTTCCTTTCACATAAGCACTTGCATACATAGATACATAAAATAATAATATGCATAGAGACATCTGCAATAGTGTATTGAACTATCAATCAAATGACTTAGAAGATCTTGATCTTTATTGAATATGCAATAGGACAAGAAGGCAGGTAATAAATATGTAATAATAAAAATTTGTTGAAGGTTTTTCCTGAAAAGCTTAGCCATGGGTGGAGATATTGAATTAAGAAAAACAATTTGAAACTTCATTTGCACCATCTTTGATGACTGCACTGGGTGAATGAATTTGATTGCATTTGTTGCATGCATTAAAGATAACGGTGTTATACAAGAGGTGCACTCACTTATTATTCCACACAGCCTTGGTGAATGAGTGTGATCCTTTGTTATTGCTAATCTAACTGTTTCGTACATCGCTAGCTATAAGTATTTTCCAATCAAATATTTTGCTTCATTTCAAGAATGAGCATCTATAGCAATAAGTAATTGTGCTGGTTGTTGTGTTACCCTATAGTCTCCATGTTGTATTATTTAGATAAGCAATTGCGACCCACTCCACCCAAAATATATTTGCAATCGCATTATAATTGGGAATTTGCATAGAGAAGGGTGCCGGTGAGTGAGTAAACGATCTGTGGTCTGCAGGGCAGACTGATCTCGTTTTCTTAGCATTCACTACAGATTGTATAATATTAATGTCGTGTTGAGTACCTACTAGCTTTACCCATAGCCAAAGAATGATGCACATACAGATAGTAGCAGTAAATGAAGTGGTGCAGTGTGTGTAAGTAGTAGTCGTAATACAATAATATGCAACCACTTACAAGCTGCTGCATATAGTTTAGCGAGTATAAAGCTAATGAATAATGAAGCAACAAAGGCGGATCCAGCAAATGCTACCTTAGCTACATAATGGCTATTTGCAATTGTAAATACTTTCATTACAGCGATAATAGATACAACTCGCACATGCACAAAAATGAAATGAGAATCCGTAAAAAATTGAATTAAAAAATTTAAAAGTGGAGCAGAGTTGTGACTGTGAATAGTACGAGTGGAATACACAAGTACACACGACGGTTATTTATTTAAGTGCAAAATTGCCCGTGCATATTGATATTGAGACTGGTGGTGGTGATTTGATTGTTTGTTGGGCAGCCTGCAGTCGTTGTACACATTTGAGCTCTGAGTGCACAGGAGTCCAGATGAATGTAATAATCATAATGTGTAGTGCGTATGTATGCATTGTTTTTTATATCGACTGAAGATAAGATCAGACCGGTGGTGATTGAAGAAAACAGTTGAAGAAACGACAAGTGTTTTCAACGGAGTCACATTTATTTTGTGTAAACTTTGACCGCAATCCCATTTGCTACACTTCGGTCAACTTGGGTGAGTTGAGTTGTATAGAAAGTAGAGAGGATTGAGAAGAGCAAAGAAATTGTTTTCAGTCGTCATCTCATAACACGAGTACTTATACTATGTGAGTATATATGACTAAAGAATCAAGACTTGCCAAGTCAAATTAGCAATCTCCAATCTCCACTCATATCACACAACGTACATTAAGTAAGTATAGTAGCTTCAGTAGCTTGCTAGCTATTTCTTTGTTTGCATTCTGTCTGCGCTACCTACACAGTCGTCTTTTTAAATAATATTAAATATGTGCCCATTACCATACATTTGTTTTCTTATCGCCGTCTCTCCCTATATCTCATCCTTCTCTTGTACGAGTGTCTATTGCAGATACTATTGCTTTGCTAGTCACTAGTAGCTAATCTCCACAATTCTAACTCAAATGTTGCTTGTTATGTGCTTTGTGTATATAGGTAGGTACTTGATGTATTCCGCACACGCTATAGGTATACCTATAAATGACATCAACTTACGTAACAACTATACGGGCAAGAGACAACATTATATTGTGTTACAAATAATATGTGCATACATACTAATGTGCATTTATACCATAGTGTGTAGGTACCTATGTGCTATCTGTAAATACAAGTGTAAGTATAATATGTGTATGTACGTATTGGTAGTTTGTAATATTATGATAATAATATTGTCTTTCCAATGTCTGTCTCTCAAAGTTTAGTCGTCACGTACTCATAGTAAGAACACATCGTTCTTTCAAACATTTCTTTTCATCAATCACTGTCTGTAATAATACTGGTACATAAGTAGTAGTATACAGAAGAAGTGTAGAGGTAGAAAAGTAGAAGAACTATTCTCAACATCAAAGCAACTATTTTTTACAATTCATGTAGAGTTGTGTATATGTAATGAATGACGCAAAAGTCACAAGAAATGTTTATAAAGCCATTGCACCTGCCGACCTGTGTGTATTACAACCAGTAATTGGCAAAATTTAATGATTTCGTGTAATTAGTAAGAACAGCTATGTAGAGTGTGTACGATATTCCGATCTCAAGCAATGTACTAGCGGTATAATATACTCATATTCCAAAAAAACCAACACGTCAATGCAATTTATTAAAACTGGTTGCTTAAGCTCCGAAAAAGAGAGCGACATGCATAAAATCATGTTCTGTATGTCAAAACAATATTTTTCACCGATTTAACTGGCTCTTAAAAATAATTGTAACATTAATTAACGCTAACATAAATCAAAAATAAAGTTGGAGAACAATGCAAAAGAATTGCATTTATCGTATATGCAAGTTTTTTTATTTCTAGGTAATATTATGAGTACTAACAGACGAATAAATAGAACTACATTACATACAGCTAACAGCTTTATGTTACATATACAATATATTTGTAACATTATACACTGGACTGGATATTGGTTGTTTCATTGCACATGTGGTTTTAAAGAGACTAATGGGCAGTGTGTAAAGAATAATTAATTTGTGTGATGTACATATTATTATGATCTGGGTGTGATGTTAGTTTGTGTATTGAACTCAATCTGTTTATATAGGTATACCTAGCACAGAGTAATGTCCATTGTGTTTGCACAACTTGATGCATACAGGTATAATGTCTGCTATTTACTTTATACCTAACTATCTCCTCACTTACCGACAAACAATGCCTTGTGAATTTTGACTTAATCGTCTGACTGACAATTATAATAGAACAAAATTACTGTAAGAATTTTATATTATTCCAAGTTGCATGATGGCAACTAAATGATGATGGCATGGCATGTCTCATGTAATGTAATACATACTGCGGCCCCTTCATTTTGGTTTTTCTGCAAACGTATAATATAGCAAAGCAACTTGCATACGGTGTCAGCTATAACGTACGTTTCTTGCTGTTCGTTAAATTGCAAATTAATAAATGAACGCTACGTACCTAGGTACCATACTAGGCTAGAGTTAATGTGTATGCAATATGCTTGTAGATTTTATTGTATAACAGTAACAGTGCAGTGCTAATGCCAGTATGCAGTTTTTGCAAGCAGAAATTACCATAAGTGTAATATATAATTTTAAAATCCTGCTTACTTAGTTGCCAAGAAAGAAAGATATTTCTAAGTCTGCAGGTTTAAATTTTTATACCTACGTTGAATAGAATATGCATAAATAAAAGTGTATAGGTACCTATGTATAGATAGTGTTTGGTAGAATATTTATTTCTAGACGCAGAGATAATGAAGAGCTTTATTTTATGCAGTTCTACCTACACAAAAGCTGCTAAACTAGAATTCTGTTTCATTTTCATTTAATCTATCTTTATGTCTCATGTTCCTGCTATCATTATTATTATTATAGGTATGTACATTATGCAGAATGACTCTGTGCGAGTTTGTTGTTGTGCAGCTAATTTCGTGTTTTCTTGAAATACTATCGTAGTAACTAACTAGTTCTTTTTAAAATGTGAATGAAATTAGATTTTTAAACCTCTAGGCATAGTATTGCTGCTTCAAGTGTATATTTACAAACTCTGACAGTAATGAACTTACAGAGAGAGGTGTTAGGAGGAGACTGTTTATTGGAGGCTACGTGTGACTTGTTCACATGTACATTTTTCTCAGAAAGAAATCGACACGATACTGATACAATTAACAAATAAAGGCATAGTAATAATATAGCAACAACAGTAATAAATACTTATAGTTATTTTGCAATGCACAACATCAGAAAAGTTGTGTCAGTATTTCATGATCGTTTCAAATCTCAATAGTTACTATATACAAAGAAAAAGAAAAATGCACCTGCACTTATTATTACTTATTAGTAAGCGATTCTAATGAATTTTACGTGTATGCAAAACCCCTACCCACACACACACACCAATACGTTTCTATTTGTTTAGTTTAAAAATGAAAATAATTTTATATACACTGATTGAGTGCTATTATAATATGTAGATGCACAAGATCAATGCAAACAAATAATTATCATATTGCAACTGGGAATTTTTTCCTTCAGTGATCCATACATTTTACACCATTTCTACCTTATAGCTGTGTATATAGGTACCCAATGTAATTAAACTCTCAAGCTAATTGTATTCTGCACGGAGATGGTTTCGCTATATCTCTGTCGTTGGTTTAGTTTAGCTAACAATAAGTTGCTATGTAGGTATTACATTTTCTCGGCTGTTTTAGCTTAGCATAAAGTTAAACATGTTATGCATACATTATTTATGATACATTTATAGGTTATAAATAGTGTTGTGCACCTACGACCTACCTACTTATGTTTATACAGAGTTAAGTGTTATTTTATACAAAGGTTGTAGTTCTACAAGGTATGTACAAGTCATAGCTAGTTATACAAGACAGGTGTGTGTTGTGTAACCCATCAACCTGCCTAGGTAGGTAATTTCCAGCTTTCAATGCGAAATAGTATAATTAACGCAATAGCTACACTATGCTTCTTTGTCACTTTCCTGCAACACTTTTACTGTTTGTCTGACTATGACTGCTCTCGTAACACAACTGCATCTTTTTACATAGTAAAATATATATTCAATTCAAGTGCTTGTAAAGACAGGCACTAAACACATACGTTATATATTTTACACTCATTAAATTGTCTCTGTATGTGTCTAAATGTATAGTGTCACAATGAACAAAGGCTATATGCTATAGGTTAAACATGGTATGTAGGATTTACATTTTTACTCGCTTTGAGTGTAGCAATTCACTTGTTTGGTATTATATACATTGCGCCCTGTTTTATCTTAATACTTAAAATTTTATAGGACAAGACAGTGAGGAATATATTTGTTTGTGGTGTAATAGATGGATGGGTGAGTTTGATACAATACAATGACAAGATTCAAGATAGTCATCAATTTCATATTTACAACATATTATTTACTGCTGAAACACAATTGGTGTGGGCGAACATTACAAGGAACAGGTCGTTTTAACTACACGGGGTTCTAACCTGACGTAAATAGATTTGTAGATAAAAATGAGTTGGACATTTATTTATTTACATTTTTACACACAAGACACTGATATGTTGGTTAGTTACTTGCTACATGTAGAATTGTAAGCCTGTGTGTGGCTGTTTTCTTAAACTTGACATTATTTTATCTTTGTCACCTTATTGTTGGCCTGCCTTATTCTTATTCGTATCCTATCCTGTTGAGATCTCAGAGAAAGACTGGCTGAACACCTGAACCTCTTGTGAGATTGAGACTTAAGAAAGACTCCCACCCCACCCACATGTGAAAATGAATGTTTTTCCTTAATTTCGACCTAACAGGTTATCGTCATGCACGACACATACAAAATTCGCAAAACATAGCTACGAATGACAAGATGTATGTAGATTAGTGTTGTAGGTAACATGTAAAATGAAGATAAAAGTGTAAAAAAATGTAAAATTCAACATTTTGTGTTTCAACTTTTGAGTGACGACAACGGACATAACGGAGAGGTATGAGCTTTTAGTTTCTTGGCACATACATCATAATATTATTGTCAACGTCAACAAATCAACGTCACCTTTAGAGAAATCATACATAGATGTACACATACTTTCAATGTTACACAGTTTGGCACTCACTTTGTTAATTTTTCGTTTCAATTTTTATGTTAGTCTGTCTCGTAGTCAAGTCAGATAAAAATTGACAACGGGTAAGGCAACATAATGTACGTATCTACCATTTCTATAAAAAAACTGAAAGTTGCAGGATTGTAGTCAAGTCGGCAGCCAGAGTTACGAAATAATTTTATAAGGAGAAAATATTAAGCAGTGTGGATTGTGGATTTTTGCAAAGCTGAATGTAAGTAGCTGGTTGCACTACAAGTGATACTTACGTGTGAATATTCAGCATAAAGACGAAATGACAATTTGAAACATTTGTGTTTTTAATCAGATCAAATCATGGGTCAGCTCAGTTGACAGGACATGAATTAATTAAACAAGGCGAAAGTCTTGTCCCAATATAGTGCTTTAATAAGGACACTCTACTTTTATATGACAGCTATAAGAAAATGTTCAACCACCATAAACTCATTGCATTACTGCCTAGTTTGCCGTCGTCCTTTTCCTACATGCTCTCCTTTGGCTTTTGCTATACGTACAAATGATTTGCACACTGAATATAACAGCTTAATATAATAAAACACATTTTACACAAGCACACAAACGAATGCACACTTCTTTACCTCAAAACTGTGTTTTCTTACATATAAATATACACTTCGTGTTATAGAGTGTTATACTTCTGGTATTTTGTGTAGCATACGAAATAATGTTTTCAGGTCGGAACTTATAATTTTGCACTTTTTTCGATTGAGCTGTCTTTCATACAAAAAATCCTCTAATAGCATAGCGTTGAAATATCTACGGTCAGGCTCAGGCTACTTTTTTTTCTTTCTGCTGCAGTCCACACTCTACAGTTGATGAATGGCTTGATAGGTGATAGAATAACTCTAGAGACTGCAGAAAAATAGAATTTAGAATTATCCTGTGATTTGGAGCTCAAAATTCTCCATTTCCTTTGTCCAATTTTTCATGTTGCAATTACATATATAATATTTGTCCTGCCCGAGGTATTCATATTATAGCCTTTGAATATAAACACCTCATTATACATCCACTTTATACTTTAATTTTATGTGGAATTGAAATTTAAATTGTGTCGATAAATTAATTACTGACATAATATATTACACTAGATATGTGACCGAGCCAATTTTATTTCGAAATTATAACTAATTGGTGTAAGAAGCACCTAATAAGGTTGTTGAACGTCTGTAGACGCAATAGGTATGGCTACAACTTCAAGTCTAAGTGCAAGTGCATTCATAATTCTGAAAAATGCATCATGAATTTTGAAAGTTGGGATGGGTGAATGACTTTTTTTGATAACAAGCCGAGAATTACAAGTAGTAAGTGGCCATTAGCATAATACGTAGTCGACTTATTACTTTGTAACATTAGTAATATGCAGATGAGCGGAATTTTTTTGTGATACATGGACACATATCAAGCAAGTGTAATGCATGCAGAGATATTATAAATATTTTTATGAAACTCAATATAACTGGCCTGTTCGGGCGGGCTGTGCTTATATGACCGGTTGGGTAATTTTGTTATTTTTCGAATGCACCAACATAGTATGACACTCAAGAAAGACACTCTCTCCATTCTACGAGAGACATTACGTAGCTACAATTGCATTGCAATGTAAATGCTATGACAATAAAATAGTACATGATGTGATACGGGCAAAGATATTTTACTCACTACTGTCATCACCAAAACAGCCAATGACCAGATGGATACCACGAAAAAGTGTATTGCCAACAAAGTGGTGGATGGAAACAGGATGAATGTCAAATAATACAATTTTCTTATTTCCACGGAATAACAAGCACGAGCAAAACTAACAGAAAACAAATGTTAACTTCAATTGTTGTATCTGAATGATTGTAGCAAATTTGCAAGTGAGTTGAGACTTTGAGACTCTTGAGACCAGAGCGGCATGCTTAGGTACACAGGCAAATAGTCCAAACCAATTGCAATTTTTTGTATGCTTGTCATTGTACATTAGTTTAATCATTGGTTTTATTTACCTATTAGATCGATTTTTCTACCTTTCTCATCTCTGCCTTATCACATCTCATATGGGTTAACATTTAGGAATACTCTCTCCTTTTTTCATGATTCAGATCTCCTCTGCGAGAGAATGATCTCTTTTATCTATAATCGCATACATACATAATATTATAATATTATAAGTAGGAGTAATCATATGCGCTTGCTTTATGAGCTTATTATTGTATTTCGATTGTATTTAACTGTTGTATTTTCGAGAACCTACAACTACAGACCCTTCACTTTTTTAGGTAGGTATAGTTTAGTGTGCCATGATTAGAATTGGATTAGGTAGCTTCGTGGTGGCTTGAAAATTTATTATTCAGAGTACACCTCAATAAATAAATTGATGTTACAAATATCACGCTAGTTTTCATAGAAGAAGCTGTCCGTCATTTTCCCAAATGACGCTATACAATAATTTCAGAGTAAACTAATTTGCAAATAAAATATTCTTATTACTTAATGAGTAGCTATTCTTTTACCATTACGATCAAATGTATCAGCACACTAGTAGCACACAGTTCATGGAAAACTACCTTGATTTTTTTGTATTATGACGCAATAGCAATTTACCTTTTAAAGTCGAGTTTATTTAGCATAATGTTATAGTCGCATTTATAATCGATTATTTACAATATTTAAATATGATACCATAAATATTGAATAAAATTATTGACAATGTTTTCCAAGAGCCATTTGACATTTACATTTTTAAACAATGTAGTGAGCTCCGTTTAAATTTTTTTAAAGGGGGCAATCAGTTTCGTTAAAACTGCATTGACTTAAGTGGCTAATTTTATTCTTTTGTGTTTTTGATATTAATAATGATACACAGCTAAGATGATCATTAAGAACTTTTATTTCCTAATTTATCATTCATAAACAAATACTGAATTTGCATCTTCGAACAGGTAATAATACCTGCACTGACTTGATTATAACTGTAGCATTATAACTCACTGTCATCAGGTAGTGTGATTTTTGTATGATTGATGATTTCTTTACGAGCGTTCTTATTTAAATGATGTAAATGCAGATACAGACAGTAAATCAAGCTGTTAATCAATACCTGATACATTCGTAACAGAATCAAGAATGCAATTGTGTGAATAAAGGGGCAGCATGTAAATGTCTGCCGTAAGGAGTATCTAAAGCAACAAGTGGTTGTAAACAACAACTGCATTCTCTTCATGGATGATATTTTTGCATTTAGTATTCTTGTAAAATATTGCTTTATAACTCAACACAGCTTGAAAGTAGAGGAACCCAATTTCTAATGAACTCATATCAATTTGAATATAGCTGTCTACTATTTTCATATAAGGAGAATAGGACACCGCCCATCATCCTGCTGTCTTTCGCTTTCAAACTTTATTTGCTGTGTAGCTCCAAGCTCTATATAGAATGCACTCACTGAACAATCATTACAACTGCTTTAAATTTATTAATACGTCTTTGTAAAAGGGTATAAAGCTTGGTGAACTTGGATATGTATATAGTAATGGCCTAACTTGAGCAGTTTAGTTTCGGTTAAGTGATTCTGTTATTTATTTGGTTAGGCTTGTGTTAGTAATTGATTCATAGCAACGTGTTATTATAATTAGTACCTACTTAATTGTGCCATATTACAGGTTTTACAGTTTACGATGAAAAATGTGTGATCGTATAAGGTTAAACAAATGTGTCCAATCCAATATTATTGGACTACTTTAACTTAACCAAACGCCTTTCTATAAGTAACTTCAATTAGATGCCTACACTAACAACAATGAGTAAAATACGTGACTTGCAAAATTGCACAATCCACTCAGGGTCCAGAAAATAAATAACTTTGTACTTGCATGCACACATTAATATGTAATATTTTCATATGGACAATATCTCAGTATTTTCTTTTTAAAATACAAGAAAATAATGTGTTTTAATTAATTATGTTTGATGCAAGTAACTATTTCAATCAAGTATCTTTATTTGAGATATTTTAATTAAATTCTTGTTTCAATAGATGTTAATGTATAGACAGGTCAAAGACTCTTGTAGTAGTTACACATCATAATAATGTAATATGTTTCGTGATTAATTAATACTCACTCTCCACATTGACACGTACACATACCATCACAAAAATTGTGATACCTGAGAGATATCAGCCTAGAGCTGTCGATGTGTTATCAAGTAAATAAAGTCATCATCAAATCAAACTTAAATCAATTAGCGATTACAACCTACTGTAATGTTGACAGCTGGATACGGATATGTCGGTCTATGTATATGTCATATGATGCCATTCATTCATGAAAGAACAAATTTTGTTAGTCTAAAAAATGTAAATCAATTTCACTTTAAGTGGTCCCTCAAACTAAGGAGCACACGTTCATAGTTTTTTTAGCCTTGTAGAACTATGTTTCAATTATTTATGACTGAATTCGTTCATAACGATTTTTTACACGTGTATAACGACGATTATTAAAACAACATTTTAAAGAGCTTTGTAGTCTAGTAGGTATAATAATGCAATGAACCTGCGAATTCTTAATGTAATGTGTAATACACAGTACCTATGTGCCGCTATGTAGAACATTTATAATTACCTATAGCTGCTTATGTAGAACACAATGTTATTTTAACTCATAAACTGTTACAAACATAATGTCTAAACTTATTGAGTAATTAGTGTGTAGATCTAATGGTTTATGTTTTTGCCTTGTCCTTCGCATGTATATTTTATCTTAAATAAATTTCATTGAATTATTATCGTTACAAATTATGTCGTATTGCACTTCGCAGATTATGATCTCTAAAAATATTTTTATTGCTCATCAGATTAGCCTTAAAATGCTATTACATGAATCCATACACTTTTATTGATGCCATTCAGAGTTACTGATTAGAACATTCCATATACCTACAAATCTGTGCATTATTGCACATAAGATTAGTAAATCTTTGTTTTCAAGTATCGACATTGCAATCTTAAACACATGGTCACTGAGGTAATATTGGGTACCAGCATCGCCAGCAAGTGCATAATATCATGCTTAGGCATTCCAGGAAAAAACCTTATTTATTTATTTATTTATGTGCACTTATTTATTGCAGACATAAAAGGTGTATTTTCGAATCTATAAAAATTTATAACTTAAGTGAGCATTATTTCTGTGTCTCATAATTATGTAATGATCTATAGCGCTGTAAAGAAATTTTTGTAATCTCAGGGAATAAATATATCTACTGTAAACTAGTGTTTAATTTTGTCGCATACTATATATATGACTGTTCAATTTCCAAACCAACATTTTTTTTAAATTGCCACAAATTGATTGAATATATATATACATACAACATAATACATATATCTTGTACATATGGCTATATTATGCGAATAATATTGCATACTAAAATATTGTATGAAATAATTGCTTGTATTCTTGTTAAAAGGTGTATTACTAAAACACCTTTGTTTTAATAAAAAAAATTGTATTAGCCTAATATTATAATTCTTATGAGAATAGTTACACACCTATCGCAAGTTTCATAAAGTCTTTTATGTGTATCAAGATCAATTAAATGGGACTATTAAACAAGGTGGTGAATATTAGGACATTGCGTGACTTTGAAAATAAGCCACCATGAGACTTTTATTTATTATTAGTGTAATTGCTCTATTATACATAAACGCTGTCAGTATAACTGACAACAGTTATAGTGTAATTACATTATTATTATTATTATATCATGTAATAATATTATTGCCACCATACGTGTCTTTATTATGTCCCTGTACTGACATATCATACACTCGTAAAATCACGCTTTCCATTTTCCTAGTTCCCTATTTATCTCCACTCTCAACTCAATCTTACACTTCGTTTTGTATACAGTCGTTCTTGTAAAAAAAAATAGGCAAACAAGGAAATTTTTTCAGTCTAACAAATCTGTGCATTTATTTTCCTTCTATTTTTACGAAATTTTGTACCAATGGTGCATTAACTTAATACCTTTTTGCAACAACTTATCCTTACACTACTATTTCTAATTTTAGGCGAAGCTTGAATTTCCTTATCTTAAATTGTAATTTGAATTAACAATTGAGGCATTCAAGGTCTTTAATATGCTAAACAATCATAAAAAGTCTCATTTGAAATATCTTTCAATTATTGCTATTTCTTATGCAAGGGTGGTTTGTTAATTAAGCGAGAGATACACTTACTAGCTCCTACTCCTAAGTAACCAATTCTTGCACAAATACAAATACCGACAACGAATCTAATGAAAGTTATTATTTCAAATTAAAATGTGCATACAGTATTATTGCAAATAAATTGTTAGATGCAAAACTCCAATAAACTCGCCAAATGAAATAATTGTATAATATATATGAAAACTAGATAAATACTATAATATTACAGCATAATTTTTCTATATGTGTACCTACTAATAAAAATGGTTTTCTTTAAACTGTTACTACCTTTTATTTTTCTCACTGCACCTGGTGCACCTTAGGCTTGTGACATGTCGTTGTGCGGTTTATTAAAATGAGAATATTGATGCACTTGATTATACACATCAATATAATATTATTGTTATTTCAGGTAGTTAGGCACTGCACCTAATAAACATTTTGTATAAAGTATGTATGTACTGTACTTCTGCACACAGCAACAGTCAAGTTTGAATAATAATTATAAATATTATGCCGTCCAAAGTAATTATAGAAAAGTAGTGGGTAGCGTATTGTAATAAATTGATGTGAGTCTAATGGAGAGTGCAAGTGACAAGGTGACCATTAAATGGGTAACTAGTTGCACAATATTTATATACTAGGAAATAACATAGCCCAATTCCCACACAACGATGAAGCTTCGACAATATAATCGCTGTACGATTTTATTATTTAATGTAAACAATTCATTGTATACCTATGTACTCCACTTGTACAGAGTTACCCACTGAGAAGTTCAAACAGGCTTCATTCATATCACAATAATAACTATGTAATCATTAATTCACTTACCATCATTAACATAAGAATAATAAATAGAATAGGATTATAATTTATTGCAGGTAACTGAAATTTATTTAATTTATATACAGCGTTTTAGATAATACTATATACTGAATATGCTCTGCATAACAGTGACATATAAACTGCGAGAATATTTATTCAACTCAGTAATTATTCTAGCTAAAGTTTCTGAAAAATATCATGCAGAGCACCCATTTTCAAAGATAATATCATTAACACAATAACAATAATTGTCTACTCACTGTCAGTATTTCCAAGTCCTTTACACTTGAAATTAAATATAAACTTTAATAGTTTTTTTATGAATGAAGTCGTTGCATAAAAAAATAAAAACTGTGGAAATAAGCTTGCAGTCTTAAAACTAACACTTGATTTCATTCCTTAAAATTACGATAAGCAACTATTGTTCGTATTGATTTATTTCTTATACAAAATTTCAGAAGTCAGAACTCTCAGAACTAGACATTTTACTTTTTTTAAACATTGTTTATATTTTATGTGAGTCTCATCGTAGTTCTCAGTCGTAATTGAATGACTTTCAGCTTGAGGCAAACGAAACATGACGCTGGGATTTTATTTGCACGCTACACTTGTCGAGCCAACAACGTATTACAACGTTAAAAAAGAACGCTCATGACAATGATTCATTATTCTATTATTCAAAAAATGGGGCAAATATATAAGACCTCATTGATGAAATGTCAATTTACAAAATAAAAAATAATGTGCACGACAAAAACCAAAAATTGTTCAGAAAGGTATGAAAAGAATGTTAATGCAAACAAAGCTGAATATTCGATCGATTGAGTTGCATAGTGAAGAAAATAAGGGTCTAATTATAAAAACAATTTCTCAACTGTTATTGTATTGGTATTTCAATATTGACGACACATCATTATGATTTATTGGTCAACAGCAGATCTTTCTGTTCAGTAGTTATGATCGCATTTCGTAACATCCTCATAGCCAACTTTAATCTTAAATTATGTCTAGTGGCCATTAATTTCTATAGGATTCGTTAACGGTAGGATGCGTGTGCATAGGTACTTACTCCTTTTAGTTTTTATGGCACAATTATGGTCATTGGCAAGTAGTTTTACAAATGTTAACAAGGTTAAAGCGAAATACATGAAATATGATATTAAATAGGTACACGAAAAGGGAGTTTAATTAGCTTCCTTATTATAAAAATAATAAAAAACAATATTATCACAAATTCTACTTATTCTGGTACTAATAATTGTGTTAAAAGTTTGACATGTATACTATATAGTCCAGGGTTCACACAACTGCGGTAGGTGTAAGTACCGCATACCGCATACCTATATGTAATAAAAATAAGTACCTACCTACCAAGTGCAGCTACTAATACAAAACTAACTGAATAGTATTCTGCAGCGCTAACGTTTTACCAGGCAAATCGTGCAACTGTTTGGTATTTCCTTTCATAGCAGTATCCCTGACCTATTAATCCAATTTTTTTCAAAGGGTTACTATGTGTATAAGTATAAGTCTTACTAGAAATATTGTCAAGCTTTCTTTTATTAGTGGCATATAATTTTGCCTTCATTACATGCACCGTGGAAAACAATAAGGACTGACTCGCATGGAAAATCATCAATGGGATAACATTTTTTTCATTCAAATGTCTTGCAGAGTAACATGTATTTAATTTTCAGATATTAAAATACCGTCCGTGCACTAAAAATCAAAGTGACAAAAAATTATAAGTTTTTGACTTAATAACATATATGTACACTGCTTTGAGTTATGAGGTATTTTTGATAATCTGCACATTGAGAACATCAATTTAGGAGATGGGAATTAGAGCCTTTGTCCGGCATTGCTTAATATTTCGTCACAAAACTACCTCTCTATTTTCTATTTTTAAAATTTTCGATCTATTAAACTTGTGTTATATTTATAATGTTAAAATAATTTGGCTGCCTATGTACAATAGGAAAACCCGCAAGTATCAACTTATAAACGCAATTTAGTTGTAGTTCTACATACAACGCTTTACAAGTAGACCAACAAAGCTGCAATATTTGACTTGGCTCACTGAATCTTCACGTACAGCATTTTTTCAAAAAAGGAAGCAACATTCATAAGAAATGAATGTTCAATTAAAACAGAAATAATAAGAATGAAGCTTTCGTACAAGGAAAATTGAAGTGGTACAATCATAAATAAGAGTGTTGTACCTGTTAAATTGTGTTAACAGTTAACGTGTGCACAGGAAACAATAATAAAAAACATTGAACTTACAAAATATTGTATTTATTTATTAGATGTAAGTAACTCTGCAGCAACCATTTAGTTATGTATGTATGTAATCTCTTAGCGTATTATATGGCTTTTGCGTGTTCTACTCATGTTGCATCATTGGATGTATAAAATCAAGATGAAGAAATGCACCTGTTTGCTGTAATGTAACTTGACTAACTACACCATCAACAAATTAATCTCATAGTTTCTAATGAATTCTTAATTTTTACACTTCTGGTTGTTTGCAACACTGTTTTTTCTAATTTTGTCTGTACGAGTTTTTAATACTATACTTACTTATTGTATCATACACATGACATTACTTTTCACATACATTTTAGGTACATACATTACTCTGCTTTAATTGTTATTCATTAGAATATACAACACACCACTTAAAGAGAATGGTGAAAATAGCCGTCTTCATCGCGTTTCAGATCCACAATCAGAACTGCTAGCATACCAATCATGACATAATGATTTGAGACATTACAATTTTTAATAAGTGCATACAATAATAAAGTGCACCGAATGCATTAGAAATGATATTAGGTATGACAAAAGAAACAACTAACAAGAAAGAATACAGATGAATTAATAAATGTTTATACTACGTTATCCCTCCATGTGTAACTTCATATTATTATAATTTATTATTACCAATACTTTACCAATACTGTTATCGTTAAATGCAAATTAGATGGTAATTTTTTCCCGCGTCTGTAATGGTCAAGTATGATTACAAAATTATTTTAAATTTTTGTGAAAGAATTGTCCAGCTGGAATAATACCTCATTGGTATACGTAGATATATTATATACCTACGTAATATTTAAATCAAATCTGTGCTATGCGCTCATTGATATAAAAATGTAATATTTAAATAGGGAAATAATTTTTTATCATATTTCAAATTCCTTAAGAGGAAATTTGAGGCAAGAAAGAAAAGAGAAATAGTGGGAAGGTGCCCAAAGAGAGGATTAAAAGAAAATTAGAGAAACGTAAAGAGAGTCGGGAGGGTGAGTTGGGTGAGAAATTGGAGAAACTTAGAGAAATATGAAGAAGATATTAACATTTATGTTGTTGAAGGTGAAATAGATCCAGAAGGGACATAGTTCTCTAAAAGATTAAAATAAAGTTGGGGGTAGATAAAATTTCAAAAAATTTACAAATAGAGGGAGGTTTGGGAAGGGAAGAAATTAATAAAAATTGCATACATAAGCAAAGTATTAAGATTTGAAATATATTAAAATAAATGTTGGGTCTGGAGGTGACAATTTTTCAGCCATATAGAGGAGGGTGGGTGGGAGTTAATTTTAGAAAAACTAGAGAAACAAATGAAGGGTCGGGGCAGGGTCAACTTAATAAAAATTACAGAATATGAATAGAATATTAGATTATTTTTTTGAAAAGTAGAATACATGGAGAGTAGGAAGAAGATTCAATTAGAGAAATGAGGTTTACGAATTGGAATTGAGAAAAGCTTGATGTGATGATAACCGAATATTGCAAATGTTTCTCATAAATCAAAACATAATTTCTCTTCTACCTTCCTAGATTCAGTAAATACCAGCACAGCTGGCCCTTAACTTAATTATATGTTACTTGCATTCACTCCTTTCCCGCGGAGCGAGGGCGCGGATTAACTAGTATATATATATAAATTGTTACTTATCTGTGGTATGATAGGTACTGTGTTACAATATTACAAACAACCACTATGAATTCAATGTCTGCAAAACTATGCGCGCCTTTCTTTACGTCATAGTGCAATTGTAGGTACTCTACTAAATACTACAATCAGAATTTACAAACAATAAGTAACACTCACCACTATGGATGTAGAAGCTGTTGTATAAATTACATAATTTCCATCCATGCGTGAATATATTATTATTCTGTATTTTCATACCGTTGTTGGCCGACTGTTTCAATCCCTTCATTCAATGATCGCTGACCTGACCTTTATTGCCAACATTTAGGATTGAACAAAAATGGATGTAATGTAGTAAGCAAAGAGTCTCTCTAATTGTGAGTTTGTATCATTGTATAATACTCTTAGACAGTTAATGAGAATACATTTTGAACACGTTTTTGTTACACATTACTGCTATTACAAGTCGTGTACATACAATTAGTTTTTGACAAGTCGCAAAAAATTTCCGTTTGCTTTTCTGTTACCTACTTGTTTCATAAACATATTATTTACTTGGAAAGACACTACACTTACAGAATACCAATGCAATTTCAAGTTTTCGTCTGAATGAAAAGTACGAGGAGAAGGGCCAATCTGCAAGATGCTTAATTTCCATTATGTGTTGTATAGGTACATCGAAGATTCAAATGAAAGGAAACCGTAGGTACTATATAGCGATAATTAATGTCAGATTGCGATAATAATATTTATATTGCAGCGTCACTACTTGCTACAACACTTATCTCAATTCAACGTTTCGGAACTGAGCAAATTCTTGTTTGACATTGTTACACTTAAAATTATTAAAAAAAATCGCGTGCCCCCTCCAGTATGGTTATTTCGAATTACTTGAAAAAAATATTTGTAAGATGAATGAGCAATTAGTGCTAGAAAACATTTATTACATTATTTAATATACTCCAGGCCCATGGTTTTATTGAGGCGTATTGAGACGATCTCATTTCGATATGCATGCCGCAATGCCGCATGCCGCATTCTGAAAGAACTTATTGATGTGAATTTAAATTAACTAGGTAATGGAAAATATATTATATAATACAAGTTTCAATCAATTTATGTACCTACAAATATTTAGGAAACCTATATTAATGTAAAGCATAACGCGCACTTAAACTTAAACCTGTATCTCGCTCCAGGTTTAATGAAGCTGTATAATGTACCTTTTATGTAAAAGTGCATAAAGCGATTTACGGAACTTTACAAGAACATATCAGCTATTAATACTGATTACCCATAATAACATTATCTTATTTGTCATGTAAAGCAAAGAATTTTTAATGCTTATTCTCACAATGTGTCATTTGTATATGGCATGTGTATTATGAATGTAATAAGCTAAATTAATCATTTAATGACATTTTAAAATTATTTTCGTCAAGAAAAAACATTTTTTATAAAATCAAAACCAAAAGTAATTTTAAATATTTTATATAATGTTGTTACCAATTATTTCCATTCACCTAGATTCACTAAGGTGTAAACTTTGAATTCCTTCCATATATACAAAAGCGTACTTATGTATTATTATACATACATATGGAACCTCAATGTTACATGCTAACTAGTCTCAAAATATAACCCAAAATCGACAAAATTAAAACTTGGCATAATGTAAATTTCATTAAACGCTATAATCTACACTCTACGAGACTTAATAACAAATAATGAAAACAACAAATACACGTAAGCAGAATAAGATTGAAAATATGTTTATGAATGTTTATGAAATTGTTCAATTAGGTAGAACCATTGAAAAATTAATTTTTTAACCTGAATGACAGCACTACTGCTTTATACTACCACACTAAAAGCTTACAATAAAAGAATAAACATGGATTACAATTACCAATCTTACAATTAGCATTGAACCCATGAACCCTAACGTACTTAACAACTGTTTATTTCAGTTGCCTATTTGTTTTGATCGTTTGCTTTATTTTTGTTTGTAGGTCATTAGTACATATAAAATACATTCTATTGAATCATACGCAGAATTAGTACAAGTTTTCAGTCAATTTGCAACACCACTTTATCAATTAGTCAGCATTTTTAACTGAACTGTATATGATCTCTGTAAAAAATAAGGTGTTATTCTATTCATATAGGGACACGAACAGGACAACTGTGACTGAGTGAGCAACTTATTGGGCGTTGTCTTAGGTGTACCACTCACATTTTACGACAAGTTCAATGCACTACACTGGCCTTATAAATAGAAGTGTAATATTATGAAAACCAATACGTATACCTATAATATCCACTGAAATATTTAACTCACATTAAATAAAGTCAGTTAACCACATATGGCAACCAACAACAAATGCCTTTTCTTGATTATGGACATTATATGTAAAGATTATACAGGTATACATGTACTAATATAGGACTTCTGTACAACTATTATCTATAATATATAATCTTCTATATCTCTTTGCAATCATTGCTACGCTATATCGTATGTAAAATTAACTTCATATTATAAGCACTTACAAGTTACAATGCAAATTGCAAAAGTCCAGGCAAAAGGATTCTGAATGGAATACTAGAGTAGACTGAAAAGACCTGTAAGAGCAGGTAGAATGAAGATTTTTAGTAAAAATTCTGGTTGTTAATCTCATTCTGCAGGAATAGCAAGAAACCTGTATGTTTAGATATAAGAGCACTTTCTTTTAAAGCGTATTTGAATAAATTGCTTTAATAGTGTCAGTATTGGTAAATTGGTATGCGTGCTGTATTACTGTGCATTACTGATGTGTAATGTCTATTGTGGAAAACTGCAAATCCTTTTTTTGAAAAGGTGAGAGTGATACTAAATTGAGTAATTTAGAATAAATGTCATGAAGTACCTCACACACTTTTAGGATCACTTCTTTGCAGCAGGCTATTCAATCCTTTGCAGCAGGAATAATAAGGAATAAACTCAATTCAGATAATTACTTTTTGACAGTCTCAAGAAGATTTCAAAGTGAACAACAGGCACAAATACATATTATACAAACTAGAATGCATTGTTTTTAATTGTAGGTAATATATTTTTTATTGCCAGAAATTGCATAAGACGGACGAGTATATACATATATTATACTGGATTATAATTTCAATTACACTTACAATTAGAATAAAACAAGCCGCGGTAAATTTTATTTTCATTTGACTTTATAATGCATTGAATGCAATATGTTGTAAAAGAAGTACATTGTACCTCAAAGTAAAGGCTGCACAGGATTATAAATGTTTCGGCTCACGAACTCATACAAAATCCATATAATTGTAATTCAAGAAAAGATTCACTTGCTTTCGTTTACAAAATCATGATAATCTCACACAGATACCGATGTAGTGTAATATATGCCTCATTGTAAGTGAGAGTGCATCTCGAACATTTCGTAGAGAACATTGATTACATTGAATTTAGATGATGCGTCAATTAAATGCATAATGAGTGTAATGTATAGTCGATACACAGATAATTATATATAATATGGAAAATTCAACTCGTCACATATGTAGTAGAAATAGAACAAACTTTTATTGTTTGACTTTTGTCAAAGAGTATAGAAATGCGGTTTTATACTCTTTGGACTTTTGTATTTATTTGCTAACAATTCATTTACTTGCATAGTGGTAAGAGAGTAGATCTTTTTTCTTCATTAGAAAATGTTTGTCATACAATGATATGCCAGCTGAAATTGATGCATGGCATTATTTTTTATTTGGAAACATTAAATAACGCATTTTAATCAGATTATTGACAGGTGATACGCCCGAAAAATAAAACTGTTGGTGCTGTATAGCTGTATTTAATGTATTTAATTTTTATCGCTTTCATTATTACATTAATTACATACCTAAATATAAAATTAATGTAACACGATAGAGTTGCTGACACAAAAAGCTCTTTTAAAAGCAAGAAAAAGTACAAGAAATCTTCATTTGCAAAAAATGCATTTTTCGACGATTCGACATGATTACATGTCGATTCGTGGAATAACAACAAGCTACACGGTTGTGAGGTTCATCGTTGCATTAAACTATTTATTTTATTGTTAAAGCACTGAAATAAAAATGGTGAAGAAAGATAATAAAGATTTTGGTTTTTTAAATGTTACAAGATGCATATCGTTGTAGTCGTAAAATCAGACTTGTTTTTCTTGCACGAAATAACATGTTGTTGTAAGTACGGCTACTCGCTTCATGGCACAATTTGCTACGTGTAAATAAACGTAGGTACCTATTCATAAACTGCTAAGTAGTGCTATTAACATTCGCAAACACAATCTCCACAGGGCTTAAATACAATCGGAGTTTCCGACAAAAATATTTTGATAAGAGTAATTAATGTACAGAGGTGCTTTATGGAATAAAATGCATAACACGTTTATGCTCACTCTGTCATACAGATTTCTGTTATCTAGCATTTTTCATACATGTCTTTATTTTATTCATTCACAAAGTTATCAATTATGACAATAAATCTGACCTATATATTGGTATGTTTTAATATCCATCATTTAATTCTTTGCCAAATTTAATGGAATGGTTTATCTGGTCAATATATAATTTCTATTAGTCGTAGAGGTGTATAAGCTTAAACATTTATTAAAACCAATTTACTTATTTTATAAAAGCATATTTTCAACATATTTTCAATATTTGATATAACTTTTATTCAATTCAATTCTTACTTCTCATTAAATATAATTATTAGTAGTTACGAAAAAGTTCCACAAAGATCAAAGATCAAAGTTAATAAACATAAGCAAAATCGCGATCCTCAGAAACATGAAAGTATAATTGAAACCACTTGTATAATTTACATTGGTAATTGCTTTCGATGTGATAATGTGAGTGTAATAGTGTTGGAAAATTATGGATTGCTTAAAAATTGATAAAATACATTACAGCCAATAATCCCAAACAAACTGAAGATTCACAATCAAATAAAGAATATGAACCATGAAAATGATTCAACTATGAATGAAAAATCTGATCTTGAATTGAAAACACACAATGGGATTCACACTTCTGTGCTATTTTCCACACAAATATATTTTCCAAAAGACTGAACAATTTTTAGCTAAAAATGTTCTATACTGCTAAGCTTTGAAGTGTTTTATCATTTAAGGTTGGCTTGTAGGATAGATGATCGTTTCGCATAATAAATCAAATATCTCTTAGCCGGAAACTTCAATTTGAAATTTTCAAATTCGAAGGTTTTTTAAAATCTCAAGGCTTCTATATTTTAACTTTTTTAAAAATTTGAAACTACAGTATTGTAGAGCAACATTTTCTTAACAAATCCAACGATTTTTTTTTCTTTAACAAGTTTTCGGCTAAGAGATATTTGATTTATTAGGCGAAATGATCATCTATCCTCCAAGCCAACCTTAAAGTTATCCCACTCATAATAAATTATGACATTTGCCTGCGAGTTGGCTTTTAATTGCTATTAATTAGTAGCATTATTTGCTCCATGAAAATAAAGTATTATTAATGCTTTATTGTTTTTATGCAGTTATAAGAGTAATAAAGTGCAATTAATATCAAAATCTTTAAATAAAATAATGAATATACCTAAAGCAATTATTTATAATGTTTAATTTTTGGTAGCATTAAATAGTTCAAGAAATATTACTGACATACAAATAACAATCTTTCTTTGTTCTATGTTTTGTCTTTCGTTCTCAAAATGTTATCAATTATTCTTGTTGTTTCTTTTAAGCGATTGCATATGAGTAATTTTACTACCTTTACAAAGCATGTAAGGTTGGTGTAAAAATTGGCAATTGAATTGGCAATTACAATTCTTTGATCTAATTTTAAATTAAAATTAAAATAATATGATAAAGGTATATTATGCACTAAGTATAGATAACGGGTCACATTGACAGACGCAAATTGATTGACACAAAAGTGTCAATTAAGTTGAAGCCTAATTCATTATGGTGCCATATTCCAACAGGTTTCCATAAAAGCATTTCACCAAATATATATTATATTATACCTAATATAATATATATTACTATATATTGTATATGTATAGCTTGATATTATGTGTGCAGAGCAAAATAAAAGTCAAGGTCATCCACAACGATGCCAAAGTATATGACACGTGGTTAGTGAAGGGTTAGAAATAATATATTTATACAATCTTGTGTAGTGTAGAACTATTATAATGCTTTTTATGCAATGATGTAATGAGATTATGAGATCACAGCACTCTCAGAATTTCTGGACTTGGCAACAAAAGCATGCAAATATCATAGTCGAAAGCAAGCGAAAGGCAAATAAACCGTAGTAAAACGGGTATAGTAAAGTGGTGGAGACATGTAGGAACCTTTTTACGCCCTTGACCAAATTGT
>JAQFYB010002573.1:0-23765 GCA_034694085.1 Pogonognathellus longicornis
ACTGAGCAGCTTGAATCATCAAGACTGAGCAGCTTGAATCATCAAGACTGAGCAGCTTGAATCATCAAGACTGAGCAGCTTGAATCATCAAGACTGAGCACCGAGGTGCTCATATAGAGTGCTCTGTCTTGATTGAGGTAAAATTTTTGAATTCCCGAATTTTAGTTTCGGACTCGTATATCTACCAAACCGTGTAATAATTAATTAAGATTTTCACCAACATCAATTGCCAGATATGGTGGCTGGAACACCTCGAACCCGAATTTTCATTTTACAATTGCTCCATTTTACAAATAAAGGATAATCAATTCGCGCCATTTTTCTTCCAAAATACTCATTTTCAATCAATTATTTAAATTATTTTCCGGTAGTTTTTTCCAAGAGTATTGAAATATTACGGTATATATGATATAATATAGTTTTTGAACAGGATATCTTATACTATATTCCATCTGTGTTTTTTCAAGATTACAATAATTGTTTTAATTTTCTGTAAAAATGAAATCTTAATATCAGTGAAAGATTTACCGTCCATCTTTCATTAATTGTCGAGCGTCGTTTTCTTTTCGTGTTATGTGTGAGTTCTATTTTTTTGTCTGGTGTAATCAAATTCATATAGAAAGGATTCAAATAGTTGTCCATGCTACCTAACATAATTTGTCTCATTGACGGAAACTTAAACTCAGACGAAATTTCATGAAATATGCAGGGTAGTAGAATGAATGCCTGAAGGAAATTAAAATTTTGGCACTTCATTATATATAATTAAGATAGATAATCGTTAAGCAATGTGCAACTCAATTTAAGGCAACACGGAAAACTACAAGTTAATCGGTAAACGAATTAATCTTGGAAAAATTAATTTTGAGTTCAGAAATATGTTTTAACCATCGGTGTCAAATTCTGACATAGCACCTGTAAGAAACTATTAAATTACAAGTAGTACATGCTGCTAGCATTAATAGTCGTTGCTTAAATATATTATGTAATATATATACAGGCCAACAACCTTTCGGTGATTCGCTCAAATACAATGATTGGAATAAACAAAAACTTTATGTGTTTATTATATTGTGTAATTTATTACCAGAGCCCGGATAAGCAGGTAAACGCTTGCTCATTTCTCTTGATCCTAACATATGCACAGTTGGGATCTTGACGTTCAGACCATAAAAAGCTGAATTACGAAGTCTTAAAGCATGTTTTTGCATAATTTCAACTTTTTGGTTTTTAGTGCATATTCGGCATATTTTAGCTTTTACACTGCTTATTTTACCCATAGTTAGCTCATTAAAGCATATTATCGGGTATTTTTATTACACATTTAAACGAAAACAGCTTTAGTGGGATAGATATTTTAATTTGGGATTATTATAGTAATTATTAAGTCCGTTTTACAAAAAGATTAAATCTTTCTAACAAAATTTGTAGCATCTGCTATACCACACTTGTCACAGTGGTTTTATTTAACTCACAAGGAGATGGAGATGATACTGAAACATTTAATTCCACCACAAGTGTATCAGCATGTACAGATAAATATGTTCTAATAATTTGTCAATTGGCAATAGATATTAAACAATTGGCAAATTATCGTATACCTTCTTGAGTACCTACTCAAGTTAAATACCTTGTTCTATGTGAAATAAAAAACTCACTGCACACTATTTAGAATAAGCCATCACTTTTCAAACAGACCTCTCTGATTGAAGTTGTAAGTTCATATTTAGTTTATTTTATGATTTTTGATTTTAGCGTGTACTATTTAGTAGAGTTTATTGTTTTTATGCATATTTGTGTGATTATTTTAGTGCATATTTAGGCGATTTTTTGGATTTTAGCGCAAATTTAGGTATCTGTTATTGCATATTTGATTGCATATCGGCCATATTTAGAGCTTATTTGCATGCTTAGATCTGACTTTTGCGCGCATGCTTATCCGGCCTCTGCTTATTACTAAAGAATACTCCACAATGAATTGGTGAAAATAACCGTCCATATGCACCGTTTGTCGTTTTGTATGGTACAAAACGACAAACGGTGCATCGATTTATGTAAAGGCTTCCGGGGTTGGGGCGCCCAAGGTTGAAGCAAATGTCCGAGGGCGCCTCATGCGTAGCGTTCAAATTTTGTGGGGTTGGGGGGCTTGGAGGCGCTTTTTAATGGGGTTTGGGGCGCCTTTTCCCAAAATGTGTTGTTCGACTTCTAAATGTTCATAAATGTAAAATGTATTATTAAATATTGCACAATATCAAGATCATTCTACATTTGTATTGTACAATGACATATAATAGAGCAAAAGTATGGAAACACAATTAAAAAAAGGAAGGTTAGTTAGTACTGTATTAGAGATAATTAGTATTGGTGTTATATAATTAAATTATTAGTATTTAGTTATGTCAAATTTTAATTGTCATATGATTAGTATTGGAATTGGATTTTCATTTTCGATTCGAGTCTTTCTTGAAGAATGCTGGATTGGATGGTGAAATACACTTTAATTTTTGGTTTTGGCAACTTAGAGCGCCGGGCGCCCCGGGGCAAACAATTTCACTATGGGCTACCTCTATATATCAAGATAGAGCACTTCTGCTGAGCACGCCGCTGCTCACTCTTTACAGTATCAGGACTAAGCAGCTCTCACAGCTTACATCACCACCGACACCGACTCTCGAGTGCTCAGTCTATCAAGACTGAGTATACCTCAATATTTTGAACGTATTTTTAGCCTCCCCTTCCAATAGTAGCCTCCCTCTATTTATAGCTCTATCTTATAATAGTAACATCGCTATTTATAGGCTCATTTAAAGATCATCAAAGGCAAAGGGGAATATCTGTTAAAAATTGTATTGCAGGATATAATTCGTTTATTCATTTGCGAAGCTGCTTTGTACTCTATGCGTTTGTCTATATATATCCAGTAGAGAAGTTAATACATTCTTATGTTGAAACCGAATCGAAACCAAAAATTTCAAAACCAAACCAGAAATCATTTACAAATTTTGAACCGAACGGAAAACAGAAACAGAAGCTAAACCAAAAAAGATTTTTTTAAAGAAAATCCACTTTACCTCACTATTTTGCCTATTAATAAATTTTACTCAATTTTGGCAATGGAATATTTACTCCAATACTTCAAGAGTGGTAACGATTAATTTTACAAAAACCGATCACATTGACTTTTGCACCTTAAGTACCATGGCCGCTTACTGTTCCTCACGGCCGGGACAGGCTTTTTACGGCACTACATAAGTAAATCATAAAATCACTATAAACACAATCTTAAATTACTAGTAGATTGATTAGGTATATGAACAGAAATTTTGTTAGTTAATGAATAGAGCAAAAATTGATAAATCGCACACATCGGACGTCTGATGGAGGCCCGTCGGAAGTCTGATGGAGACCCGTCGGATTTCTGATATGGGCCGACTCGGTAGCTCGGTAAGGAAGGGGCGTAAAAATCGAGGATGATTATGCTGCAATTAGAGTTATTGCTAATTCTTCAACGATGAAAATGACAAACGTTGAATTCAATTGCGGTAGTGATAATTACCCTACGTTTTGCTGGAAAGTGTGTGGATAAATATTTACACTTAAAATATTCAATGATAATGAAAGTTGAAAATATAAATAAACCATAGGATACACTTATGTTTTTTAGATCTGAAAGGAGTAGACGTTACCAAATTCATTTCTAAAGCAAACGCTACTCGCTACACGTTGCTGCTCCTTACTAAAAACTCGTTTGGATTTAAAAGGACTGTTTCAAAAATCAAAAAATTCAGCATTCGTAAGACAATTGGAAGCAGTGCCAGTGGGAAACAGAAAAAAATTCCTGTCTGGAAAATCATTTGAATCATTTTCCGCTTTAATAGCACATTGTAAAATTCACACAGGTAAAAAAATACACAAATTAGCGTGTTTACAACAAGGAGTTCAGAAATAAAGGCAGACTCATAATGCTCACAAGGGAGTACACACTGAGGAGAAAATATTTAAATGTTCCTTTTGTGAAAAAACATTTAATCAGTGGCTAATGTCCGCAATCATGAAAGAATTCACACGGGGAAAAACCATTTAAATGTTCATTTTGTGAAAAGGCATTTAATGTTTTGTCCATTGCTCGTGATCATGAAAAAATTTACAAGGGGGAGAAACCATATAAATGTTCCTTTTATGAAACGACATAAACTCGAGCGTGTGCTACCCACTACCCGCTGCCATAATTCAAAATGCATAATAATTCTCAGAGTGTTCATAGTTCCTTTATTTCAAGTGTTTATAAATAAGTACAAATGTCTGTTTTCCATTTACAATACAACACCGAACCGAAAGCATACTAAATGTTTAGAAGCAGCTCTACTCCCAGTCCCAATATAAGTAACAATTCAGGACATCCAATTACAATAATCAGAAATAGCACAAATTGGGCGACTAGACTCAACCTTTCTTTACGCGCTACATCGATAGACGTTATGTCTACAGCAATTAATCTACAACTTAGAAGTAGGGTCTGAGCGTCTTCAGTCTGTAGAACGGTCTCCAAAGTCTCCATACAGTAGGCTCTTGTAGATGCTCGCGACTTTATCGCCTTTGTCTCTTGCTAAGAGGAGATAGGGACGATAGAGCGCCAAGAGACGAAAAGGTTGAGTCGCCCTAAATATTAATGCTGATCTACCCCCGCTGTCACCATGCACAGCTTACACATTATACACATTTATCTATTCTTAAAACAAAGAATAAATTAATGAACATTTTGTCCCCTTTCATTCCGAATTGTCTCCATTACATCATCCAATAACATATTCAATGTAACATCTTCTAAGACCTATGAACAGAAAAACTTGAAACTCGTTGTTTTAATGAATGTTTGAGCATATATATTGGTGTTAGTCACCGTTTTGAAATGTTAGCTGAATTGTTATTTAAACAAGGAAATAATGATTCATGGTAAAGTGGATTCGTCCATTAATCAGATAATAAAATATAAAATAATATGATGTTAGGCAGAAGTGTTATGTTGTATGTTTCCTGTTTGTGGTTTCTTCCAATGTGTATCACAACTTTCAACTTGTCAATGTTTCCATTATCATTTTCTTGTGTATATTGCAGAGAGATGAGTGAATTTTCTACTACGAAATGAAATGACTAAAGGAATGACAATGAATGAATATAAACCCGTTAAAGTTGTTATTGCATAGATAATAGTGATGTCACTGCCCTGATATACAGATATCGCCGTTAAACGTCCACTTGATAATTTACTTTCACCAATTTGCTCAAATGACCCTTCACATAAAACAAACAAGTACTTTTCCAATATAAAATCTGTCTGAAACCTATTTTCCTCAATCGCTACATATGGGCGAGGCTTCTGTAAAATATTTGCATTAAGCATTTTAACCACATTGCAAATGTTCGAGTACATTATATACATACTTGTATTCTATAGTAAATTGTCAATGCGATTTTTTAAGGGGGAGCAGATTAGGATGATGATGACTTAAGCGCACACCTTTTCTAGACATGAGAATGACACTAAATTGTTTTTAGTATCATTTTTAGTATCATCAAACTAGGCATTTTTATCTAGCGTATCTGAAAGCCCAAATTTGAAATTTGTAAATTATACTGTTCGAAATTCCAATTTTAGTCGAGTGAGGAATTACAATGTGAACGAAGTAATTTAATTTTTATTCATAATAGGAAGAGAAAATTTCCAAAAACTCGCCTCAGATACGCTGCGGAATTTTCTTCTGCATTTTATGATGGGGTATAGAATTTTCTAAAAAACTTAACTAAAACAAAACTATCTCTATCTCATATCAAATTTGATTTCCCTAACTAAATACAGAGAGTAATTACAGAAACTATAGACATTTTAAACTTACTCCTTGCCTAGGATTAAGTATATTATAATCAAAACGCTCTTAACAGTATGTAAGTGGAACTTGTCTAGTATAGCTGTTAAAATTTTGAAGTAGTACATAAAGTTTAAAATGTGGGTAAAATCCGATCCAGAAGGTGAAACTGAAATGTAAGCTGTTTCCAAAGTTGAAATGAGTAGTAATTTCATATAGAAACACCTGAAAAAGTGTGGAAGCGACATAAGATGTAGTACAATGTATGACAACTAATAAGGACACTTTGAACATGTGGCAAACCGATTTTGATGAGAATTGGCACAGACGATGTTTAAGGCATATAAACATCGTTCGCAAATTATTAGCTGCCCATACGCGGGTTTTCATATTTTTAAAAAATAGCTCCAAATTTCACCATTCAAATTAAATTTTTCTTATGGGATATAACATGCAAAATATCATGTGAAGAAAGGGTGACTTGGATTGTTGGTCGCACTAATAATATAAGAATATCCGTGTAGCGGGTTTTTTCTAGTATCAATAATGCCATAATTGATTTTTCTCGTATATTTAAATAAATACTAATAAAATGTTCACTAAAACATTCTTTCCATGATAAAGGTTATGTCCAAGTCATTATTTTGTAGCATTCGGCGTATTCGAATTCAAAATTGTGCTCCCCCTTTATCTCATTGTAAATATGTGCGTAAATATTTATTACTATGTCCATGACTTACATTCTGAATGCAATTGACAATAAAACATGCGTAATGTAATGTTAAAATACATTTGAGGAGTTTTAGTGACATTCCTATCAAAATTTCATGAAAAAGTGGACAATAGCACCTTTCTTCACATGATATTTTGCATGTTATTTCCCATAAGAAAAATTCAATTTGAATAGTGAAATTTGGAGTTATATTTTAAAAATATGAAAACCCGCGTATGGGCAGCTAAATTTGCGCACGATGTTTATATATATGCCCTAAACATCGTCTGTGCCAATTTTCATTAAAATCGGCGTGCCACATGTTCAAAGTGTCCTTGTAAGACCACAAAGGGAAAAAACGTAAAGCAAAAAGTTCGAGGTTAAATACCCCTTCTAAAAACTATACCCTAAAAATCCAAATTCGAAGTTTATTAAAAAAAATGAGCCGAATGACATTTGTAGCCAACCCGCTACCCCAAAACAATTTGTAACGAAAACCAAATGGGCCTCATTAATAAAAAAAATTGTACATGAAGATCTTGGGAAAAAAATTGATTCATTGAAAAACTCACAAAGCAAAATCGAAAAATAAATTTCCGGGAGCTTTATAAGCGTCACCTTGCAGCAAATCGATCCGAATTTGTCCTCACATATTGAACGAGGCACTTTTTTTATTGGGGACATGAATGGAAAGATAAGAATTTGTTAAATTTAATTAATGATATATTACCAAATATAGTGCGCCAGTACTACCGCGCGAAGAAACGCGCGAAATTAAATTTGCATAATTGTATTGAAATCCCCATATTTCAAAACATGAAAACACCAACTTTCATCCAAATTCATCAAAGTTATGAAAATGACAAATACAGCGCGCCAGTACTACAGCGCGAAGAAATGCGCGAAATTGAATTTGCATAATTGTAATGAAATCCCCATATTTTAAAACATCAAAATACCAACTTTCATTCAAATCCATCAAAGTTATGAGTTTTCAAATACAGTGCGTTATTACCACGCGAAGAAATGCGTAAAATTAAATTTGCATAATTGTATTGAAATCCCCATATTTTGAAACCTCAAAATACTAACTTTCATTTTCAAAATCCTGATTTTTAAGATGCCTTTCGTCATAGTATTATTATCTGATGAAGATTATTGACTTTTAGTAGCGGCCTGCGGAAACGTGGGTCAGGTAGTAACGTTTTTTCATGCCATATACAGCCCTGGTGGGCGCAAAGAGTAGGTAGTCCCATCCCTTGGCCTTAATAAAAGTGTCTCAAAAAGTAAAAATTAATTTGTTACAACCCTTTTTGGAAGAAGATATTGTAAAGTTGAAGACTTGGAATTACTTTTACACGAAGTACAGAGATACCAGTGAAGTCTTCTGATGCCAGCCCTTCAAACTTCTATAGCTACGGAACCCTGAAACAATCTGTTTAAAAACATAAAGCCAATACCTTAGACGGTCTTTGGAAAGTAAAAAAGGAGGAGTGGGGAAGACTAACCCCTGAAATGTGTCTACAATTTTTCGATTCATGGAAGGAGTAGTTATGTTTTATATCTAAAAATCATGGAGAACATTGAAATAGCTTTCTACCTAACCAAGTGTTGCGTTGATATTCACAGCATGTACTATGTGACCTGGGTAATCATTTTTGTCTCATTTTGACTACTGAAATTTAAACCTCAATAACTTCAAAATCGGACAATTTCGGGTTATTCTGTCTACTGGATATGATTGGTGGGACATTAGACTATCACATGCATTAAAAGTCTCGATGACCTTTGCTGCCCTGAGAATCTCATGTATATTACTGCATGGATTAAATTCCGTAAGTGCCTATATAGTGAATCTATAGATCAACAAAGTAATTTTATTTTATTTGATAGTTGGTGAGCTATAGTAAGCAAAGATAGCTATGACTCTCATTAAATGAACTTCTGAATGAAATTATGTAATATGCATATCATTTTACTGATATTCTACATCATTTTAAAATGATTTGATGAAATTGGTCCTACATTTATTTAAATTGTTTTTCATTATGCAAGAGAGGCATAATTATCTAGTGTATGTTCGAAAAGTCTGGATGGGGCCTAGGCCCTACCCCTAAATACGCCCTTGACGCTGGGTACAATGGGTGGCGGTATTACCCTTGCAAAAACTGCGAATAATATAGCATTAATATATAAATAAATAATATTTTTGTTTATCTGCAGCAATTTATTTTGAGTATATGTCAATTCTTTATTTCACAACAGAAAGTAGCGGTATAACAAGAAAAATAAGCATTGTGTTTTGTAGATAACAAAAATAAATTGTATTTGTGTACGTGTAATCATTTTTATAGTGTAATCGTAAAGTTTTTCACCCCTTAATCTTGTGTACCATTTCATTCACCATTTATTTTCAGCAGAGTACAGGACAGAGTCCAGGATATTGATTGATGTTTAATTACAATAGGAGATATAGTTAGAGGTTGTCGTTTATTACGTAAAAGCATATTCAAGACTCAATTTATTGTCGAATGAGGTTTAACAAGAATATACCGAAACTATATATAACCGGAGATTGAATAATATTTTATAATATTTTTGTGTAAATGATATTTGTATTACTTAAGAAATGTGGTGTCAAATTTGTGAACAGTGTCCTTTAGTCTAATTCTCTTGAATTATGGAAAATGTAAATTTTTGATATATTTATCGCTCAGTCATTCCATTATTTTCTAGAATTTGGTAGAATTGTAAATGTTATATACAAACAGTCATCATCTGCAGCACCTACAATTATTGTATTCCTACATAGTAGCATTTTTACATCATCCTTATTTCTTAGAACTATTTATATATCTTTGTATTCAATTTTTACCTTTACCAACCTTTAAAAAAGGCATAAGTAATTAATTACCTAGTTAATACAATCACTAAAATTGTAATGGATGAAAAACAAAATGCTCACTGACTGTCTGTATCTAATCTGTGTATTCGGACTCGGTATGTTTTGTTTATATAGAAAACTTCCAAAAATAATATTTGTTTGCAAATGGACGAAATTAAAATGAAAAATTATTTGAATACTAAATTTCAATTATTACAAAAAATTAAATGAAACTACGGAAAATAATAATGTTTCTTAGATTAGTGGGAGAGCAACACAGTGTAGATTACAGTACAATAAACAATATTAAATGACACCCTGGCTCTAGTAGTAATTTCTATTCTACTGTATTATGTATATAATTATGTTTTTTGGTTTTTTAGCAAAGGGTCTTTCAAAATTAATAATTCCGTTCCTTTCCTCTCTTGTCTCTACGCCTTTCAAAATTTATTTTGACCGCACATTGCAAATTGCACTTTGATCTTTTAAATATACGAATTCACCATAATATCATTTACCTTTCTGCACGATGGAAAATTTAGGATTTAGCATCTCATAATATATAGAGTGTCTCACGTATCTTTTGCGCGATTTAATACATGGGTAGTCTTTTCTTTATACTTTGCCTGAAAACATAGCGAAACCAAGGACTACCCATGCATTAAATCGCGCAAACGATACGTGAGTCATCCTGTAGTTGGTGTTAAATAGTAATAACTGTGAAACTAGTCATAGAGAATACAAGTAAAAGGTGTGCATGAATATATTATGTAAAATGATCGAATGATCCCTTCAACAGTGCTTGTACCAAATAAGTAGTAGCTCTTTCTTTGTGGCTGCTGCATGAGCGCTTTAAAATATGTTGCCACTATGCCACCACTACCGTGCATCGCTGTAACATAGAATAACGTTACAAACTGGAAAACTGTGTGGTTGTGGTACCAATAAGTGATACAGTATGTTTCCACTAAGGCCTACGCTACGGCAAACAATACATGGTGCTTTCATTTACCTACTCTACAAATGTTCTATTTATGCTCTCGCGCCATCCAAAATATCCTTGACTGGCAGCGAAGTAAGCTAATGTGAAATCACCATGTATTGTTTGCCGTAGGCCTTAGTGGAAACATACTGTACATAAGAGTAGTGAATCTAGTGAATATTTATTGGAAGTGTTTGTTCAATCTGCGGTACATGTACCATGCACCATGCAAGTATTTTTTACCAAATAAAATAAAATTATAACTTTCCAGCCTAACTACACACAAAAAATGGAGCCTTCTTTGATCAAACTTGAGCACCAATTGTCCAAGTATTGACAATATAAAAGTAGTGGTGTACTCATTCGTAGAGTAACATTTGCTCAACCTGGTTACGCAACACACGTTGGGCAAAATTTACTCAACTATTGCCCCTGATTTACAATTCACAAGGAATTGAGTGGTTTGGTCTGTGCAGATCGTACTCCCTGTCAACTACGCTTCCTTTCAAATGCCTTCCTCTCACAATGTCATATTGAAGACATCAGCTCTACTAGAGTGTTGCCCGAGTTCGGGCCCCCGTACGGGTTTCGGGTAAACCCGAACCCGTTCGGGCTGGCGGGTAGCTGGGCTGATATACATTTCATGTTCGGCGGGCGTGGCGGATCGTGAGCAAAGGTCTCACGAGTATGGGCGGGTTCGGGTTGCAACTGCACGGGTCACGGTTAGCCGAAAAACCCCATACATGTTATGGCATACTATGCATGGGTAAGCAAGCGGGTGCTTGCTTTGCAATAATATACAAAAGCATAAAACGCGTACTTTCCTCGCAATTGTAAAAAGTAGTGGTAATTTCAATTGTTTATATATAACAGTGTGGATTATTATGAGTACAACGAGAGTCTCATTGTAAGAAATCTCAATATTTCTCATCATTATTGAATCAATAATGATTGAAATTTCTGTTTGGCAATATTGATATTTTGGCGCATCAATAATATTGATGCGCCAAAATGAGTGCTACGGAGTCTGTCTAAGTGCGACTGGCAGCACCGTACATATTAAAATGGGTTGGAGTTATGACCTTCTGAATTTTACATTCTATATCCTAGTTACGGGAGCCCGTGGGCCCCACGGGCGGGTTGAGAAGGGCTTAAGTTCGCGTACGGGCGGGTTCGGGTCGAGAAGTGAATTTGAACCGGGCCGGGTTGGGCTATTTTTGAATTTACTACGGGCTGGGCTGGTTATGGGCCGAAAAAAGCCAGCTCGGGCAACACTCTAAGTTATACTAACAATACTTGAATCTGATTGAAGGAATTACATTTTCAACTTTTGTACATATTTTGTTCAATAGTTGAGTGATTGTTTTAGTCAATGAAAAGCGACTAACTGTTTTGAGTGTGTACGCAGTAAAAACAAAGAAGTCATAGTCATAAGCATAAGAGACACCACAGAGCAGATTATGCCGCTAAGATTTAAACGTTGAATACTTATTACCTTTTACCTACACTATAAGAATTATACTAAATATTGCTGGCATATGTGAGATGCACTTTCAGTTTTTAATTGCCGGACTGACAAGAGGATATCGTTTGCAACTAGTGAAGCTAAAATCTTACAGACTAATAGTTATCATTCATGTACTTTACTCATACATTCATACGCCTATTTGTCTAAGACAGCGTATAATAAAGTAAAAAGTCGCTCGACCACTTTGCTTGGCTTATAAGGAGAGTTCTTTAATTACTGTACTGTAATTTATCTTTCCAAGCATAATGATACAGGTGTACATAGTATACCACTAATGTACCGCTGCCGCGTTATTATTACTTAGTTAGTAGTGGAATACAAGCAGTGTTGAGTGTTAAAAATTTATCTCTGTTGTCTGCACATCATAAGACACAAACTGCGAAACTGTTTAGGTACTACCTACATGGGATACCATACTGCGTTATTATAATATAATATACTATCGTGATATTAACTTTACACTTTGTACACATTTTTCTGTGCTTAATTGTGCATACATTACATTGAACAGATACTAATTACAAAGATAGTAATCGTATAGTTACTGATCACGCAGTTTGTTCACTCACACCGAGAGAGTACAGTGGAAAATGCTAACAGCTAAAAATATATGCAAAGTTTAAAATGTTTGTGAAATATGTCAGGAAGGTTTGCCAGACGAGCAGTTTTAGTTTTTCACTTTTTGGAGCCATATAACAGTATTATTACTCATTGTGAGATAATAACCTGACTTTTAATTTATCAACGTTTATTGCCACTATAAGGACCATTGTGTCGCATATTTCTATCTCTATTGTATTTGAAACAATTACTACCTAACTACCTACATACTCCAATAGTTATCTCCGATTGTATATTAACATTGTTACAATGTGTGTGGGTTATATTGTATTATTACTGTTGTAATACTCACAATATAATATACAAAAAGGCAATAATTGGAAGATCTAAAAATACTAATTACAATTAATAAGGATGTTATGCAATATTATAACAACATAATATCGAAGCCGGATGTATTAGTAGATTGATGCTATCTAATTAAGTAGAACAGGTATCCTGAGACAGGTGAGTGATACTCTCACAGATATAAACTAGAGGTGTTAGTGTTACAGTACAGTAGTTTTACCCAAAGGTGTTGTAATTATTACTTATATTTATCTCTGATAATTAGTACTATCTTTTGTAACAGTAATAATAACCAGCTAACAATGGTACTAATGTTAGTGTATTATGGCGTTGACTACTCCTGCTATTTTTTACATCTGTGTTAATTTTTAATAATGTTTTACGACAAAAGTTTACTTAAAAGTCAAAACAACTTAACCGCAGTGCTATCAGCATGTTACACTTACAAATGTCTACCACTTTTCTCATTTTACTGCAGGTACACACGTAATTAATAAAATATGTGCTACTGCCTACATTGTTGCATACACATTGTGAATGAGACATCCCATTTCCTTGTGTTTGAATAGAAGACGTGGTTTAAAAATGGAAATCTAAAAAACATTATGGTGAATATTCCTATTTTGGATTCAACGCAACGTGGGAGACTTTTGAGAGGAAGGGAAATGACTTTTGACAATAGTTACTTAAACACGACTTAAAATATTCTTACAAACATATTCTTAGATTTAAATTTATTCCTCAGCGGATTTGTTTTTGGCTTTTTCTGAACTTGATTCTTGTTGTGGACGAGGTACTTTTACCTTGCGAAGGCGTTTGAGTTTAGTCGGACCATTGGGATTGCTTTGTACAACACTGGTGCTCACAGATTTAGAGGAGGAGAAGGAAGTGGTGGATGTAACCGGATGAACATTTTTATTCAACTTGTCCACGGCTTTTGCCTTAGTGAAATATTCAATAGGGATATGCTGTGATTGGGAATGCTGAGTTGTTGCTGACAAATTCTCGGGTCTTCGTGTTGGAGAACTTGTGGCAGGTTGTTTTGTAGAAGGAATGGTGAATACCGAAGATGAAGCATCTACGGAGGACGGTGTAGGAAATAATTCTTGCGAATAAACCAAGGGAGCCAAATAGATATCACCTTGTTGCTGACCTTGCTGTTGGGAGGAAGGGGAAGATGAAGACAAAGGTGGAAGAGACGTCACACTTTCTTCACGCTGTTGCTCTTGTTGCTGAGTGTGTCTCACGGATTCGAAAATCACATCTCCGACTCCATCCCTACCGTTTTGATCTCCATTGTCAGCAATGGACGCTGCCACGGAAGAATCACCTTGAGATGACGCCCCGTTATTTTCATTTTGTGTGTTAGAGTCAGAAGATTGTTGCTGTTGTTGTTGCTGCTGCTGTTCCTGTTGTTTTTGTTCATTGGCGGGATTTTTATCAGAAGCTCCTTCTTCAGGAGACTGAGCAACTGTTGGAAAATTTGTATTCGGGTTGAAATGATATTGGGGGAATTCTTGACTTTGAACAACCATTGCCAAATGCAAAGGAGTGGGCTGAACAGGGAAAGCGAAAGGCATTTGTTGAACTTGCTCGAATCTCACGGGGAGTTGGAAAGGGTTATTTTCTGGTCCAACAGACATTGGTTCCTTAATTCCAGGCATTTGTGTAAAAGTAAATTCCTGGGGTTGTAAATGAGGCGCCATGATACTCAAATCATCAGGTCTGTTTTGGGGAATAAAGTTGGGCCCTACTGGTCTCTCAAGGTGTTGGGGATGAGTTTTACCATGGTGTTTGACAAAGAAAGGTTTTCCTCCCGAAAAGAGATTATTGATATGAGACTGTTGCTGCTGTTGCAGACGTGTTTGATGAGCTACACTTTGAAGGTGTTGTTGGGACATGACAGCTTGTAATTGTTGATTGTGACGAATACGAGCTGCGGGAGGTTGTCGTGGTGGTGGAGGAGCTGGAGGAGGGTTCTTATTTCTGAAGAAGTGGAATGGACCGAAAGAAATGTGATTGAAAGGACTTGAGCGGGTTGGTGAAGGAGATTGAGGGTAAAAAGGGTTTTGCGGATTTATTGGGACTGGGGGTTTATTTGATAGAAACATGTGTTCTTCGAAGGTGTTGAAGGGATCTTGTGTGGTCGTAATTAATTGTGGCGTACCTGGAGACGGGAGAATCTGGTTTTGAATGGGAGCTTGAACGGCAACACCTGCAGGAGCTGCGGCGGTCAAAGTATGAAATTCTGGGTTCTTTTGCTGCTGTTGAGGGTTGAAGGGAATAACCTGTGTTAGGACAGGGTGTTGAATGCTATTCGAAGGAATGTATCGGCCGTAGTAATGAGAGAAAGAGCCTTGCGAGTCTTGAGGAGGAGGAGAATTAAACCGAAGTAGTTGACGTCCTTTGGCCATCGCAGCTTGAGCAAAATGACGAATTTGCCCCAAATCTTGATCCGAGATAGGAGAAGACGATGAAACATGCAATTGATTCAACAGACATAACGCTGTTATAAAACTCACTGACATTCTCAAACTCAGCAGCTCCATTTTCATTAATTGATCATGCAATCAGTCAATTCACATTCAAAAAAATTGACAACAGTACAAAATGGATACAAATCGACCAATCAATTTCACAAATTCGGTAGCCGATCGATTTTTCGCAAACGATTTTAAATGCAAAATGTGAATTATGAAAATATGAACTGTTTCACACACAAGACAGCACTTCACTCACACTCGAAACACAAGAAATGTGAAAAATCCTTTCTCTTGAGACTTGTGCTGAATATGTTACAATTTCGTATGAAAAGGGTTTATTATTACTGTTGAATAAGGTTTTGTACAATATTGCCCGGATCTGCAACACTGGTACACGTTTGAAAAAGATGTGTGGAGATTATGATTTTGATTTGAACAATTAACTAGAGAATAGTTAAGCAGAGCAGCCAAGAAACGGCTGTGTGTGAAGTAAGTGAGCGACTGTGCGTGAGACAACGAGACACACTGGGTTTTTCTCAATAAAATCTGAGAAGAGATAAGAGTGTGAGTCGGAAGAACTGAACGTGTAAAGTGTAAAGTGTAATGTGTCAAATTGTAATGGAGTAGTAAAGTGGTTGGTGGTGGTAATGCTATTGTAGCTGTGCAGTGGGAACAGAGCTTTGTGTTACGGACAAAAGTGTACTTTGTACACCTGCAACACAATTTATTAGCATTTGCTTAGCTATGTGAAATCAAAAATTAAAAAGGTATTTGTATTGTGTGTGTTTGTTTTAACAAGTACGTCGGAGCAGAATGAAGTGGATATGGTTATATATTGTTGTGATATATAGTTGTTGTTGTTGTTGAAGAAAAGGCGAAGGAGCGGACGAAAGTCCAAGATTGACTGAGAGACTTCTCTGTGTGCACGTCGCCTTTTTTACTAATTCCTATCACTATCATCATATCATTCACTACAAGTACTCACACAACTATAATAAATACAAGTACAAGAATGTGTACAAATACAAGTATGTGTCCAACAGTGTGTAACATGAATCAAGATTGACTTGGAGAGATTCTCACTCACTTTGTTGCTATGCTTGCCCACTTCCTTCCTCCCTTTTCCTTCCTTCCTTCCTTTCTTCCAACATTACTTAATTCTTATGTAGCCGCACCACCTAAATGCAAACTCCAACTCTTTCATTTCCTTTCAGAGTATAATATTGCAAAATAATACTACTCTACTCCACTGCACTATATACCTGCACAGCAACTTAACTATAATCTGATTAGCATTAACTCCTATTATGTAGATTTTTTTCTAGGTATGTAACAATAAATATTATAAAGAATTGTACATAAGCATATTGTATTTACATTGGAGACACTCGTCACCACTCTGTAGAGAAATGAACAGAGTTATCATAACAATATTATTATTATTATGAGATTTTATTTTACCTCTATCAAGACAGAGCACCCTGCTGAGAACGCTGATGCTCAGTCTTTATAGTATCAAGACTGAGCAACATCTCAACATACATCACCAACACTAAGGATGTTCAGTCTTGATAATATCAAGACTGAGCACGTAATATTTTTGATAGGGACTTACAGCCTCCCTATATTCACAGCCTCCCCTTCTAACAGCAGCATCCCTACAACTTGTTCCATATATATTACCAAGACTCAATAAGTTTTATTATAGTAACTTATTGTGATCGTTGCCAATTCTATTCTATGCGCCTTGGCGCGTAACTTCGCATTTTCCCCTGATTTTGGCCTAAAATGTGAACATCTAAAATGTGAACAGTAATCTATAAGTGATTAATCTGAGCGCCAATCAGATCTACTATGATACACCTACTTACTCGCAAAGCTGTTATATGTGGCTTGGCATTCTGTATATTATATATGACTTTTTTCTATAGTAGGCTGTGCTGTAAGAAGTGGAAATACGTTAAAAAAATTAAGTGTTCAGTCTTGATAATATATCAAGACTTAGTAGCTGGTAAAATGCATGCTGAGAGGTTGCTCAGTCTTGATACTATAAAGATTGAGCACGTGCTCAATATCAAGACTGAGCGCTGGAGTGCTCAGCAGAGTGCTCTGTCTTGATAGAGGTTTCTATTTTGCTAACAGGCGGTTGGGCAGCTGGGAGTGTCAGGTACTAGACGATTTTGCATTGATATTATATTGATATAGCAAAAGAGTAACATAAATATAATCAGTCCTCGTTCTCAGACAACCACGTATCACCGTTCGTAGCACCGTTCCTTCCTCTTTTTCTCCCCAGCAAACACAAAAGCCTCGCACTTCGCTGCCACTATTCAAAACATAACTCATTTTTGTAAACTGTAAAATGTAAATACAATAAAGATTTTGTTCTACATCCTTTTCTATATACCCCAAGTCTTTAAAACTGTTACAGATTCAAAGTATAAATGTATCAATGTAAAAATGTATGACTACGTGAGACGTGTAAGTAGTTGTAGTGTGATTAATTGTTTATATGCATATGTGTGACTGCAATCACCACATTTTATTTTAATTGCATTTAGTTTTTGCGTTTTCATTGTGGAAGTAAGATACCTACCTACTAACAACTATACTAACATAAGTAAAGAGTTGGTCAAAACGTGGTTGTTTGGGTCAGTAGTTGTCTGATTGCATCCAAAGTAGAGTTACGACTGAACCTGAACATGTTCGGTTCGGTTTGGCCTGTTCGGTCACTAATACCAAACAAGAATTTTGAGCAAATACCGAACCGAACCCGAACAGAAATTAGTTCGAACCGAACCCGAACACAAAAAACCTGTTCGGTCTCAAATTAAATACCTAATTATTGGTTTGAATGAATAAATTAACTTCAGTTATTTCAGAATAAAATATGTAGCTTTATAATCAATTTTATCGCATTCTGAGAATTATGTTTACATGAGGCATAATATGACCATACTACCACGAAGCACGAACCGAGCCAAACAAGAATTTGACACGTTGATTTCGAGGGCTATTCCTGTATTTTAAAGGTTTTTGCATTTAATTTAAAGGTTCATTAAAAATAAGTCCTTTATTATTCTTGCATACAGTATAATATCAGGCTAGAGTATGTGGTATGGTGGAGCAGCTTCAGCTTTACGTTTCATGAATAGTTTCACTCACGGAGTATATAAAAGATATAAAATATTATCATTTATTATTATTTTCATCAAGTGTTAATAATGTAATACACACAAAACTCAGCTATAGAGCCAATAAGACTATAAGACACATACGTTGTACTTGCAAAGAAACACAATACATGTATCTCCTATATGTGCATGTGTATCTCTATAATTTAATAAATTATTATTATAGGTGTGTAATCTCTGAACGCTGTGATTGTAAAAAATATCAAATTATGCTCCTTGTACAAAATGTATAGTGCGTAGTTACATGTCTGTAATGTACTGCAGTGTGGGATACAAACAAAGCTCAGATTTTCAAAGATTTTGCTTTTACTTTTCGATTCGCTTCAGAGAGATAAATTGAAGTGGTAGTTGGAGATTTGAGTTTAACATGTGTGGGTACAACTTGAGTTTTGGTTTGGCAGTATTGGCACAATGACACATCATCACGAATGAAAGAAATGAGGAATAGTAGAGGAAATGCTGTGTGAGATAGTCGATAGTCCTTACATTTTCATTCACTCGCTCATGTTGTTTTCCATAGCTTGAGCTTCGATGTGTGAATTAAGAGTATAGTCATGATTATTAGTGTAAGAATGTTAATAATGTTTTAATAATTGTATATTGATTGTAATAATGTGTGGATTAGAGCTTTAAGGATATGAATGAACGCGTCCACTCAGAATTCACATCTATTACGTAGATGCTTATTAAATTTACCAGTTTGTTGTGTCTAGCCCTTTCAATTAATTTGCTTAGTTTTTCTTGTTATTGACTATTAAGGGCAATGTAGGAATTTATTTATGTATGAGGGAAAATTATTAGTCTAAAGTAAAATTTAGAAGTCATATTTTGAGTAATGCACTGCGATACCCTTGGCGCAATAACTCGTGATGGGAATGCAAAGAAATTGGAACCAAATATAGAACTGCTAACGACAATAATACTAGTGTTTTTTAAGTTTAGCGGGGAAACGAGAATGGTTTTACCACCTCTCATTCAAAACTCTTCTATGTACAAACTTGAAGCTAGAGACTGGGACTGTCTGCTGAGTAGAGAGTTGTCTGGTCATGATAGGCTTGGTCGCACGTGGATCTTGCTTATAATTCCCCCATGCCCGTATGCGCATCCACATGCTCATTACCCAGGCAACTCTCTACTGCTGATTCGAGGTTGGTATGGAATATGTAGTGCTGCAACTGCAATACCACGCGAGACGTGATTATCATTTGACCACTCTGATTTTGAGCAAGTCAAGTCAGATGCTTCTCAATTCCCTCGACAGCACCTCTATATTTGGCTTCACATTGTTCACATCTCTCTGTGGGAATGAGACAAAGTAAAACCAATAATGCTAGGTTAAACTTAAAACTAATTAATAAGAGTGGTGTCGTTCCGAACCCTTTGCTGAATTTTGCTGCAATTTTTTATAATTGCACTTTTATTAGAGGTGTGTCAGTTTTTGAAAGTTGGTTAATATTGAACCAAAGCAGAAAAACACTTTGACTGGAAAATGTTTGGCCCAATGCCATTCTGAAAATTTTGGTGAACTTTGTCCTTGCTCCAACTAGTGGACAATGTACTGAGTTACCATATAATGCAAAATTTCATTCCTATCTGTGGAAAAGTGGAATTTCCCGTAGCGCTTTTCAATAGGTCATATAGGACATCGATCAACGTCTTAAAAATATTAATAAGGCGCGTGTGAGTGTGCCCTCATCGTGTGGATGCATATGAACGGATATGCCGTTGCATGCCACTCACCATAGCCGCCATATGCTAAAAGTCGAAAAGGAGGCATAGTCAGACGCTATTTAACACAAATGCGCGGGCTTCCCTCTGACCACCACTCAACCGGTTACCAACTAGCGCTCGCAAATCCCGATGGGTTGGTTGCAAACAGCTAAACCACTCTGCGTGTTATGAAAGTATTATGCCATTTAGAGCTACCTTAATATCTCGCCTCTCATTTAGTAGAAGCATACTTATTTTTTCTAACTGATCGTACAATTGGATATTTTTTATCTTTTAATTGTGTAGTATAGACTCGCAAACTTTAACTATAGTTCTATCAATCTTTTGCGTTTTTGACAGACACGCATTTCCCATTTGGGGAGGCAGTAGTCCAGTATAGATAGAATGAAAGAGTCAACAAATATTTTAAGTTTGTCTGTTGAGAAGAAGCGTTTGTATCTAGATATCAACTTGAACGGCTGTTCATATTTTAAAACTGTCAACTAGAGTGTACCATTTTAAAGTCTCGTCCAGAATTAATCCTAGGTATGTATTCACTGACTTGCTGTCGCTGTATGGTTTCACTTCCAATGGACACAGAAGTTGTTCCCTTTGACAGCTTGCCCTGTCGAAATAATACATATTTTATTCGGTTTTCTTTGCATTTAGTCATTCCATGGATAAATCCAAAAGGAGAGTCATTAGTAAGACTAAATGAGCATTGGGTCCAAATTGTGACATAATGCTTTATTCAATAATGCTTCCTCGTTCAATTGTTTTAATTTTGTTCGTCTAAAATTAAAATCTGTGTTCGTCAACTTTACAATTTTTAAAGAGGGAAACTCTGCCAAATTGTTTTGAAAAGTAAGAATATTTTACTTATAAAATTGTATCATTACCAAAGTATTTGAGCATGAGTGTAATTTTATTTAAACGCAAAATACTTGAATTAGGTATATTTTATTTTTCAGAATGTCTCTAGCTAACGGGGGAAGGAGAGTAAGGCGTGGAGAAATTGGCAGAGGTGGTCTTCACAGGTTGGTTTGGAGGTTGGTTTTCACAATTGGACGACGTACTGCTAATTAAATTTGATCGACCTAATAATTTGTTAGATTCCATAAACTATGAATGATAGCGCTTTGATGGCGGCTACGTTACTGATTGTGAGTAGGTCTATGTTTCTGTTTGACTACGATGAAGTCTCACAGTGCCCAGCAAATAGAATTTTTGCGTTGGCTCCCTACTTGAAAATATATAGTGGGATCGATATGGTAGTCTAAAGCAGTTTTACGCCGACACGACAACCATACTCTTCCATATAAGAGCCCGAACTGATGGTGATTCTAAGCAGCTTTACGTTGACGACCGTACTCTGCAATGTATAAAGAGCCTGAACTGATGGTGGTTACCGTCTCCCCGTACTATTCATATTTCATTGTATATTTCATTACATGTTACACAAAACAAAAAATGCAATAATATTCAAAATTAGTAGTTACAATGTTATTGCAAAAAATATTTTCTAAGACTTCCACCTGACGTTTTTTTGCTTTGTACAGCAATGCAATTGAGCTGTTTATCTCATTTTCGCTAATCAACAGCATTAAAATTATGTGGTTTAGAGAGAGACGCTAATTACAAAAGGTATTAAAAAGAAAACCAAAAACTGTCAGAACAGCTCAGAGAAAATATTAGAGCAACACTATTGGAACATTACAGAGAGTCATTTTCTGCCATAGTTTACCGCAGAGTTAATAAGCAAGTAGATAACCGAACCTACTAATTCACCAATCACCATAATGTTGTCGTAATATGTACCTTGAAAATAATAATATGCTATTTTGTGCATATGCACTCTAAACCCTACACTCGTTAATTTGTTTTGTATTAATTACGTAATCTTTTTTATAGTCGTTTTTGAAGATGGATGTATGGATTTGAAGGTATATATATATATACTACTTGACGCACATGTTTTATTGACCCCAACACAGATTTAAGTTCAGGGTCTGCAACTGGATATTATTTTTTAATTTCTATGAATGAATGCGAGATTAATATTAACATAGGCATTGCGAAAAAATAACTAACTATGTATAAAGGAACTTTCCATGAAGATAACTGAAATATAATACGGAGTATAATTTAGCCGTAGCAGAGGCCAGTAGCAGTAGTGGTAAACTAATTTTAATTGTTCATTAGCAATTATTTACAAGAAAATAAATTCAATTAAGGTTAGCAACAAAATTAAAGAGGCAATAAAATGCACATAATGCAGCAGTATATCAAACAGACAGATTTATTTGTGGAGTTTCGGTGAAACCTGTGATGTGAACACGTTTCATATTTTGAGAAACAGTGTACGCACCATTCTAATTTTAGTGTGGACTTGAGTGTTTAAGGTACAAAGTAGGTTTGAAAGGGTTTATGAGGAGGACGATTAGAGCTGTTTGTAGTACAAAGTGGAATTACACAAGAGGAAACATTAGCAAGAATACAAACATGTGTAATGCAAGAATAATTTTGACTTCTGATTAGGTAGTTGTATGTTGGGAGTCGAGTTCGTTAGCCTTCAGCAGTTACTGATTGTTACACGATTACTAACACGATATTCCCTACGCTCACAGAATTTCAAAAGTTCTTAATATTATTATTTTCTCCAAATCTTTAAACATGTACCTACTGTATTCTAAAGGAGTTGTCTTTTATTTATTCGCATCGAAAAACTGAAAAAATACCTTCCTTCCTTCCTACAGTACCCCACTGCGCCACAATACTACAAACTTTTATTATACACACCTCCTTCATTTATTATACAATCAAAATTTGCTCCTCTATCTGGTCCAAAAAATTCATCATAGCATGAACTGAAAAATCATAACCCATTTCAGAATATAATGTTACGGCTCCGGAACCGGGAGGGCAGGGTGGGCAATGCCCACCCTGAAAATTGTCAGGGTGGGCAATGCATTGGCATGCCCACCCATAATTTTAGCAACTTTATATGATAGTACGTTGTGGAATACTCAAACTGCGTTTTCATCTACTGAGATCAATCGAATTCATTGGCATAATATAATAGTTCGTTAAAAATCTCATGAAACTGTCCACATATCTACATAATTTTCTTCATGCACCTATACCATGGATTATTAGCATTGCCCACCCGTCCACCCGCCCACCCGTCCACCCACTTCAATATAGGTTCCGGCAGTGGAGATAGGCAATCCCTCCGAACACCACGCAGCTTGGGTGGTCTTCCAATGATATACCTATACTGGGCTAGGCCAGTCCTAAGCCAGTACAGGTATATCTTTGGACGACCCCCCAAGCTGCGTGGTGTTCGGACGGATTGCCTATCTCCTCTGGGTTCCGGAGCCACTGGTAACCAGGTTCCGAAAACCACTTTACTAAAAGTGACCGTTGGCCGATTTTCACACCTCTTATCTCGCTTCGTTGGTGGTCCCCTTTGTTGTACACACATGCATAACAAAAGGGA